>JAPYZM010008947.1:0-10948 GCA_030522845.1 Psyttalia concolor | reverse complement strand
TTTGATCGCGATCGATAGGCATTGACTTTGTCTACATCCCATTCGGACGGGAGTAAATTCCCCCCCGGCCCTTAAATTTCTAGGTTAATATTTCAGTCTGTCGGGAGGTTCGTTGCGAGGCTCGTCAAGGGCCGAATAAAAGAAAAAAATGGCGTTACGAATTGTGTTGAGAATTAGTCGGGAAGATAGTCGTTCGTAGCGAGCGACCAACAACTTCGACCAATTTTTAAAAATCATTTTCGTTAACAGAAATTTAACATTCAGACCACAAAAATTGTTATCTCCCAAAATCTTCTAATGATAAAGAACAATTGATTTTTTTAAACAATCTCCAATTTTTCCCCCATAATTTGATTGAAAATCTTTAAACAACTTCGGCTATTGAATTATTCAACAGAATGTCATTAAAAAAATTCTGAAAAATCCTGCGGCGTAAGTAAACCCCCAAAAATTCTTCAATTGAAAGTGGAAAAAAATGGGGAAATTCCGTCCAAAAAATGGCAAGTCCTCTTTCCGGATAACTAAAATTCTCCGCTGATAAACAAATTAATCACAACAAAATAAAGATCCTCTCGCTGTCGCGGACCATAGCAATGCCTTCCGAGCTGATCCAAAAATCATCAATGACAGATGAAAAAAAAATGCAGAACGGGTGAAGTGGAGTGGTAATTAGCGAAAAAAAATAAAACCCTCCCCGACAAATAAATATGCAATTTTCTGTTTTTTTTTTTTTTGCATTCATTGTGCAGCTGTTAATTATGGTACACGCTGATTGGCGGTTGGCGAATGGGTGTGTGGCTCGAGCGTGAACATTTCTAGCTGTTTCACTAGCCGGTTGAAGCCCCGTGGACGGTGAAGGTAATTAGTGTAATTAGGTCGGAGCATCGGTGTCTCCACTCGGGTGCAGTTGTACGTGCATAAACCAGAACCCCCATCCCCCCTCGGCCCCCCCGCAGCCCTCGCCGATATAGTTGTCCTCCCTAATGTTTGGAGTATATGTATAAATCCACGGACGGATACACCTGGACGACGAGCCTGACAGTTAATCATGGATGGTTATAATTTGATGTATATCAACAAGTGAAATATTGACAGTCGCCATTGTCAATGAGGGATTAAGGTTAATGGGATTATTTAATTCTCCGACGCGTCCGAGTCGAGTGACTCGAACTCGGGACAGTCTAAATTTTGCCTGAGTGGAGCAGAATTTTTTTAGGGAGACCGAAGTCGCGAATTTTTTTTTGGGAAACGGAGAAGGAGAGGTGGGGAGGTGAAGTTGTGATTAGAATTTGTAGTAATAATGGGAATTGTTATCGGTAATTATTGGCAGTTGCCGAGAGGGGGATTTGGGGTTTTGTTTGGATTTTTAGCCGGCGATTTTTCAAACTCTTGGGCTCGGGGGAAATTTTTTATTTGGGGGGAAAGGTCACTGGGGCTGAACGATTTAAATAGAATCGATTCTAAGCAATGTCAATTACTTATTCTAATCGACACTCTAATTTAATTGAATTGCAATCTGTCCGGTGAGGGAATTTTTTTTTTTGAAATTGGAGGAGTCCGAATTTTTTTATTAAAATACGAAAAAAATAGGAAATGTCAAATAATGACAATGACTTTTTTTTTAATACTCAAAAGTGGAAGGAATTCTAGGAATTCTTTTGTGTCGTCAATTTTAATTTCCGAGTCGAATGATTCCGATTGGACCAGGTTTTTAATTTTTTTTTGAAGCCATAAAATTTTTATTTTTTGGGAAAAAGGTCACTGGGGCTCCGCTCGATTTAAATCCAATCGATTCCAGATCAATCTCAATCTCCAATTCAAGTCGACACTCTAATTTAATTGAATTGCAATCTGTCCAGTGAGGGAATTTTTTTTTTTTAATTGGGGGACTCCAAATTTTTTACTAAAATCCAAAAAAAATCCAAAATAATAATAATGACTTATTATTTTGTGTAAATGATAAAGAAAATAGCGAGATGTTATCTGGGTCGTGAATTTTAATTTCCCGAAATGCAGCAAAGTATTCCGCACTGGGTGCATATTCTCGAGACACATGTTATGGATTATTAATTTCTCAAGTACACGAGGAAATGCACACGTTGACAGTGTCTGAAGTATGCCACGTTGGCTGGATATTTGCGACTGCAATGTGCTAACCCCAGAATCTGCCAACCTCATCGTGCATTATAAATTCCAGTCATTTTTTCCGGTCCCTCAACTCTTTTTCATCTCCAAATGTCATAAATGCTGCGAATTTTCCTTAAATCGAGACGAGGCCATCCGACATTTTTGAGGGGATTTTCTTTATAAATCGCGGCAGGGCTGCACAAAAAAATTAATGAACTACTGAACTAACGATTTGAACTGAAAATTAACATTGAAAAAATTAATTTACTGCGCGTGAGTCCCCAGGGAAGTAAATAAATCTGAAAATAATCTTCTCTCGCTTGCGAATTGATCTCACCGAGTGAGGCGAAATTTTTTAATTCTCCGATTGTTTAAATAATAGAATCCCGTCTATTTTTAACATCCAATTTTCCCTGTTGCAAATGAGCCTCTCTCTCGTCTCGCTGCATCAGATTGATGATCAATAATACATTCAGAGCGTCTGAAAAATTTAATCTCAAGTCATTCCGCGAAATGTCTTCCGTTCCAGAATCGAAAATCCATGAAATTAAGTATATTTTCCTTCTTAAATCGATAATATTTTCGCCGGCTACGGGTCGCAAGTTGTCGCGCAATTCTCGATATACTCGCAAATTTATTATCAATACTCTCCCGATTTTTTTAGATTGCAAAACAATATAAAACAAAAAATTACTCTCAAAATAATCTCTTGGAGTGAGAAAAAATTTCAATTCCGCGAAAAATATTTAATTGTCAAAATCATTATAATTTATATAATTAGTTAAACAGTATTGTACGTAATATAATATTATATTAGTTATGTAATACATAAAATAGTGTTTTTTTAATTAAACAAAAACGTGGCATTATTTTGGTAAATTGCAATTATTACGTCGGGCGTTGTGAGTGATTTTGAAAAAAATATAACTCGATAAATATCGATTTTAGCGAATAACTCCAAGAACACTTTTTTATTGAAAATTAGTGTAAATTGTTGAGAAAAAAAAATCAAGTCAAAAAAGTTAAATTTACTGGTGATTTATTGTTAAAAAAAAATGAAAAAGTCGATAGAGAACGAAAATGCGTTTCTCAAAAAAATTAATTATATAATAACTATATAAAAATATAATATTATAACTACATAATATATTTTATCATTATACTATTATATAATCTATTGTACTATTATATGATTAATTATATACCAAGCGAATCAATATTAGATAAAACACAATTGAAATGAAATAATTAATAGTAATTGACGTTCTCAGTGTGAAAATAATTAAAATAGGATGAAATTTGGCTGCAATGAATAATCCATGGGGTGCAATAACCCAGTGTCACAATCACAAACCCATAAAATGAAAATGCCAAATGTCCACGAAGCAGCTGATGGTTATACCCAGAGAAGAGGCAGTTGATGTCTACGGGTCGACACTGGCATTATGAAACTTTGTACCCAGATATAGAGTTACGTACTTGCCATATACAACGGCGTTAAGGCAAAACGGAATAACGGATATATTCAACGTCAAAGCAGTAATAACTTGGAAGTACTTGAAGCTAGTGTGGTACGACGCACATAGACCGAGTTATTGCGTCTGGTAGCCCGCTGTTACATGCACGTATAAATACATTATGCTGAGAAGGTGGAGTGAGAGATGAGAACGTGAGGAGAAAAATGCAACTTTTTTTTTTAATATAATATTATATGCCAGTGCTTCAGTATTTTTTTTTTCCTCACGAGACTTACTTTTTTTTAACGATTTTTCGAGGGGCCTGAGAACACTCGATTCACAGGGCTTGCGTTGGATTATTGTCTCGCTCGAGTGGTAATAATTCAATTTGACAATATAATGGTATATTCTGCAACTAGTGCGTAAAGTAGCACTTTTCGCACGAGTGCTAGGCGATCGCACGAGACGAACAAGGCGATACGCACGTGTTGCACAGCTAATTTTTTTCAATACCTGCCGAAATTCGCTTTGAGGGCAAAGTGGTTTTTTTTTGTGTGCCGAGTGCGGAAAAGTCAAGATCGGGTGTAAAGTGAAATTCGAGGGCGTTAAGCGAAGCTTTACGCACGAGTTTCACTTTGCGCGCGATTTCTGACTTTTACGCACACGGTGCGGAGAAGTACCACTTTACGCAAGAAAACCGGGAGCGAAAAGTGAACTTTTTGGGCAGGTGTTGCAAAATAGTATATTTCGTAACAAGTGAAAAAAAATGGTTGTTGACGAGTGGGAGGTTTATATAATGATATAATCCCACGAGTCAAAAACCACTTTTTTCACGTGTTACGAAAAATATTTTTCATCTCAATGTGTCGAAAAGGGACTTTTTAGTCCCTCGACGTGAATCGGAGAGTGACTGAAAAGTTACTTTTCCGACACAGCGTGATGAAATTGTATATTTTGCAATACCTGCCAAAATTCGCTTTGAGGGGAGGTTGGAGGGCAAAGTGTTTTTTTTTTCTGTGCGGAGTGCGGAAAAGTCAAGATCGGGTGTAAAGTGAAATTCGAGTGCGTAAAGCGAAGCTTTACGCGCGAGTTTCACTTTACCCACGATTGCTGACTTTTACGCATACTGTGCGGAAAAATACCACTTTACGCACGACAACCGGTACCGAAAAGTGAACTTTTTGGGCAGGTATTGCAAAAATAAATTAGAGTGAGTGGGGGAAGAAATTTAATTCAGTAAAAAATCTAATACGACGCCCCAGTGTCTCTCGCACTCGTTGTTAACGAGACTTATTTTTTTTACGATCAACTGGCATTCTAAAAAAATCATTTCCCTCGCTGACTTCACTCCTGATAATCCTCCCCCTCGAGCGGGAAAATCGTCGAGCGATGAATTGCGAAATGTGATAATAATAATTTAATGGTCTCGCGAATTGTCGCTATTTTAACAGCGTCTCAGTGTCACATTTGTTTGGAATATTAGAGTGTTGGTGCGACAGGTGAGGCTCTGTTGTCAGTGATTGGAGGGAGAGTGAGTCATTCCGTAATTTACGAGGCTAAATGGAACTATAAAGATTGCCCGGACGATAGTTTGGATTTTATTCTATTGTTCATTGTGTGCGCATTTTCCACGTTAAATAATTTTTTCCCCAACCGAGCGACCGAAATTTCCCCGCAACTCGGACTTTTCAATTCTGCCAAAAAAAAAATATTTCATCCTCAAAATGACAATTATTTATATAATTAATTATATAATATTATAGCTGATATGATATATCATATTATATCAATTGTCTAGTATATAATATAATTAATAATTTTTTTAAATGCCAGAAAAAATTTGCGCTGCATGAGATTGCGAAGATAATCCATCCGATGAAGAGTACGAGGTACAACAATTGAAGTCAATTTTAACGTGTCGATTTACCCAGGGACAGATGACGAGGGTCAGTTGATTGGAGTCAATCATTTCCACTTGATGTACAGCTCAGTATATTTTGGGGCGGGGGGCGGGGGGGGGGGGGGGGGGGGGGGGGGGGGGGGGGGGGGTCACCACGTGAAAATTGTATTAAATAATTTATCATTATTCTCGTGCTAAAGACAATGGACAGCCGTCGAGTGTTGTGCGTGAATTATTCATCTCAATGAGGGAATATTTTCATTACTTGCCTGGCAGGAAGCGGTAATTAGTTTTACGAAAGACTTGGACTGGGAGTGACGCTTGTGATGAAGAGAAAAGAGGGAATGGTAATGTCGTATTTTCTAGATGAGACATCTGTCATTCATGTTGCATTTTAATTAAGCTGGATTAGAGTTTTAATAACGTGTTTTATGAGGAAAATGCTCGGGCCGATGTCGACATAATTTTGTTGGAAATGGAGGAGCGTGATTTTTACGGGATTTGGTATGTCTGGTGAAGTTGACGGTCTCAGGAAAATTTATGGAGATTTGTTGGCTATTGGATTGTTAATTTTTTTTTTTAGAGGTTTGAAGAGGTGAGTGGAGAATAATTGTTAATTTTTCAGCGATTGTGGGCTCATCTGTGAAGTATCTTTAACGATTTTTGAAGAACCGACACGTCCTTCGATTTTACGCTAGACCAACAGAAGGACTGGGGCAAAACGGGTGGCCTTGGAGAATCTCCTCAAGGATATCCTTGTCTATGTAAGAGATGATTATCAGGAGAGCCCGAGCGAAATAAAACCTGAAATTGATGTGATGATTTCGTCCTTCAACGAATTTGGGATTGTTCGCTGAAGCGAAGTTTACGAGTTTACGGATATTTATGGAGATTTGTTGGCTATTGGATTGTTACTTTGTTTTTTGGATTTAAAGAGACAAATGGAGAGCAATTGTTCACTTTTCATCAACTGTAGGCTCATGTCATGTGTGAACGCTCATGTGTGAACGCATCCTTCGATTTTACGCTAGACCAACGTGACTACTGGGGCAAAACGGGTGGCTTTGGAGAATCTCCTCGGAGATATCCTTGTCTACGTAAGAAATGATTATCACGAGAGCCCGAGCAAAATAAAACCCGAAATTGCTGCGATGATTTCATTCTTCAAAGCATTTGGGATTTTTCGCTCTCTCGAAAGTTTGAGGTTTCTGACGCCGTTATGAAGACGGTACAAGAAAACGACGTAATTATTCTGCTTATCTGTAGACAATTAAATTCTGTATATCACAAGAGGTCGTCGACCTCGTTAGCTCAACGAGATCCAGATATTTTGAAGAATCTAAAGTTCCACTTTCGGCAGTGAACAAGACGACGGAAATGATATATTCATATTCTTTGATACCGTAAAAAAGTATGACCTTTTACTAAAAAAAGAAAAACATTATCTCAACATCCATTTTCCAATTTCCCCCGATGCTCTTCCACAAGCCCCTCCAGAATGAAATATTTATTTAACCCAACAGTAGCTGGAGACGATCTACTCTCTAATCCTCTTACTGGTTTTGCCACTCAACGACATCGTATTGATTTCACGTTTTTTTTTTTAGCTTTAATACTGAAACTGTTTTGCGATCTAAATACGTAGAAAGAGGTGTCCGTGCTTGTTACAGTCTCGATACCAGTAAAATCCGAGTGCGATAGAGGGAGAGGGGGAGGTGGCTGAGAGGGAGAGACGATGAGAAGGGTTGGTTTATGGCTTCTCGAGTGGCGGTAATTGAATTGTCTTCCGGCCGACCAAGCGTTTCCGCATAATTCTTGCACCCACAACGGCGACAAGGAGCTTCGAGCGTAATTCTTAAAGTACGATTCAACCCCCTACCCTCATCCCCTACCCCCAACCCCCCAGTCTCACCCTCTCAAAACCTCTAAACCTGGGTAACACTTTTCTCTGTACACTCTGGCTTTCCCCCTCGCGCACTCTATTTCCGGTTTTTCTGCGAATCTTGACATAATTGCGTTCCCCCAACCCCTTCAAGACTCACTCGACGACGACGACGAGGGAAAATATTTTTGTCTCGACAATCTCTCCCGCTTCTGCTGGGTTCCTTATTTAAGAAGAGATGTTACTTTGCTTGTTCCTCGGAGTTTTTTTTCTTTTTTTTTTTTTTTTAGTTTGCTCTTTAAATATTATACGGAGAAGACTGTCGTTTAATTTCACGAGTTTTATGGAGAAGTGGAGGGACGAATCATGCGCAACGTCAACTCCATGAGAATATCCGAGGGGAGATTTTTAGTGCTTTTGTTGGTTGTTGGGGGTGGTTTTTTTTAGGTGACGGGAGGCTTGAGATGTAAATGTTTTTGTTGGCGATTTTATGGGAAACACTGAATGGACATTGTTCGGGTAAAAATTAGGAGAGGATTCTGGAGTGAATATCAAGAGAGTTTTTTATTCTTCGTCTACTCACAATTTGAGCTCAAGTTTTTTTATCTCTCGCAAAAAAATTAATTGACAGTCCCCCTGTTAATTTTGATATTTCAATAATTAACAGACAGTAGTCGAATTTTTTGAAATAATATATTTCAGGGAATTTTTTTTTTCATTTTTTGGTAGATCAGATCTTTCGAGTTTTCGGCACTCAATTTTTCTGAGTCTTTCACCAAATAAATTTAATTAACTATTTCTCGACTAATTTTTTGGATAGATAAATCAATGGAGAGTATTCTGTATAAAAAATCATGAGCTTTTAAACAATAATCGAGTCTAGTAAGATTTTATGGTGATTTTTCGTCTGCTCGAGTTCTTCGAGTGGTCGTCGCTCAATTTTTGTGAGTTCCTCACAACAAAAATTGACTTGACAATTCTTTATGGAATTTAATACAGTTTTTTTTGGAATTCCCTTTGACTTTCTGGGAAATGGATCACCAATTTCTCCGAGGACTTCACCAATTCCCAAAAATCAAAAAAATTATCGAGTTTTCGGCACTCAATTTTTCTGAGTCTTTCACCAAATAAATTTAATTAACTATTTCTCGATTGATTTTTTGAATAGACAAATTATTAGAGAGTATTCAGTATGAAAAAATCACGAGCTTTTTAATAATAATCTAGCCTAGTAAAATTTTATAGTGATTTTTCGTCTGCTCGAGTTTTTCGAGTGGTCGTCGCTCAATTTTTCTGAGTCCCTCACAAAAAAAATTGATTTGACAATTCTTTATGGAATTCAATGCAGTTTTTTTTGGAATTCCCTTTGACTTTCTGGGAAATGGATCACCAATTTCTCCGAGGACTTCGACAATCCCCAAAAATCAAAAAAATTATCGATCTCTCTTGCCGCCTACGGGGGGGGGGGGGGCTATCCTTCCGGAATCATGCGGAGTCGGATTAAATTTTCGATCTCCTTATTCCGCTTCATTAAAAAATCATTCTAAACCTTTCAAAGATCCGTCATCTGGCTTCCCACGTTCAACTGCTCTCGTCAAGTTCACACCCGCAACCCACTCGTACCTCAAATTCCGATTAATCCCTTCACTTCTCCAGTGAAATGTCAGACAAAAAATATTTCTGACTAAACATTCCGATAGTTTCTCTAATAAACAAAATATATTAATTAAAAAAATTCAGTGAAGACACAAAATGGAATTTAAAAATATTAAAACAATTTCCCTCAAGTGATTAAAAAATAATTAACCCTAAAATTCACAGAAAAATTAATTACGTAAATTTCAAATAATTAAAAAAATTGCTAAATTGAATTGCTAACTACAAAGAAATATTAAAAAAATGTAAACAGTGATCATAAAGAAATTAACGCAAAAATTCATAGAAAAATTAATTACGTAAATTTCAAAAAATCTGAAAAAATTGCTAAATTTAATTACTGACCTAAAAAAAAAATTGAAAAAAAAAGTAAGCAACTTAAGTAATCGCCCAGTAATCCCAAAAAAATCACGGAAAAATTAATTACGTAAATTAAAAAAAAAACCCAAAAAATTGTAAAGAAATTATTGAAAAAATCTGGATAATTGGAGTGATCGTCCAGTGGAGTCACAAAAAATAACAATTGTTGGTAGAAATGAGAGCATCAAAGATCAGGAGGAAATCAAGCGAAACCGGTTTTCCCGATGAATTATGCGCGTCTCGAGTGTCGGATAAAGCCTTAACCTTCAGCGATTGAATAACAAACGGCGTACAACCAAGAAAAAGCAAAATAATAACAATAGGGTCCCCTTAAAAGCCAAATTGTTCGCAGAACTAGAGCGACCGCAATGATTTTGAAAATCAGCTCTCGACATTCTGCGGTACATGATTAAAAATTTCAATTCATTATTAACTGATTTACAAGCCGAAACGACAGATGAGAGGGCAATTTATACGAGACACAGAGTGGAAAACAATTAGTCTGTCGCTTGTTAGCCGCATAATTGAATTCTCAACATATGTACATGCATTTGCCGTCCTCTTCCACTCATTTCCTTCACCCCAAATCTCTCTTTTTTTTTTCTTTCTTTTTTTTTTTTCGTTTCATAAAAACGTGTAGCGTATATATTGTCATCGGTGCACCGCGCGATTGGATTCGGTTTTAATTGTTTCCGGCGAACGCCGGCGGTGCCGTTGAAATATTTTTCAGATGTATATGTATAGGATGTGAAATGCGGCGAATCAGAATTAAAGAAAAATCTATGTATTTGGGTTGAATAAAAATATGCGGATAAATCTATTGATGAAATAATTGGCGACGAGTCGCATTATCACCGAGACTTGAATAAAAAAATCCATAGGATTATTAAAAAAACAATTGCTTATGATATTGTTAGTGGAGTATATTGACAATATTTTTTCACACCGAAGTAGAATTAAATAATTAAATACTGGAAACAATTTTTTTTTCAAGTCGCGAAATTGTCCCCTGAATTGTCACTCTAAATTTTTTTCGGGGACAAAAGTAACGAAAATACAGAGAATTATGGGAAAAATTTGTTTATGAGATTGTCAACAATTGTCAACAAAATGTAGAAACTACTTAGAATTTTATAAACAAATTTTTTTCCCCAAATTCTCAACGAAAGATTTTTATTTCGGTTTTTCCACTTCAAATGAGAATTAAATAATTATGAACTTTGAACAATTATTAATCATTGCTAGGGGCAATTAATTATTAACAATCCACTGATTATTCTCCGGAAAGGCGAATGTCGGGGAAACATTGGCGAGCAGTGCCTCGCCGGCGCATGAAAAAAAAAATCCGGGAAGAGCTGCAGAAAAATTTCTAGACCTCTCGTTGCCCCCCCCCCCCCAAAAAAAATCCAAAATAATTCGCAAGTGCGGGTACTCACGCGGCAATCCATGCGCAAGCGCAAGCAGCGCAGCGACGAGGATGAGGCTGAGTGATCCCTTCATTTTCGAAAAAAAAAAAACACTCAAAACCAGCGGAAAAAAAACGCAAAAATGAACTTCTCGAAAGTA
>JAPYZM010008930.1:0-10944 GCA_030522845.1 Psyttalia concolor | reverse complement strand
ATGGCGAGTAATCAACAGTGTTACTTCAACGAAGAAATTGCATCCATCGAGGATATATCAGCAAGGTCAAATCGTCGACGCATAAATAGTAAATGTCTCTAATAATTCGTTACGAGGGAAGCACGTATTATTCAACCACCTATGGAGCTGAGATGCAGCATCAGCACTTTGCGAAATAGCTTTTGTACCAATTCGAGTTTTTATTTATAGTTTAATTTTTCAAACACAAAGACCGCATTGGATCTGTTATATTTCAGTTTTTCCTAGGTAGATTAAATGTTTTTGTAAAAGAAAATTTCTCCAACTGTAGGAATTTTCTTCCCTGGCGGGGAGGAATGTTATGTCCCGAATATTGTACACATATTGAGATAGCATAACGTAGGAAAATTGCCTAATTATGTGTAATTAATTTACATCATTTATTATCTGAATGAGCGTTATACTTATGAGCAGTTGTATTTCAATGATGAACGTTAAATTCAATGAGGCCAATGAGGCCTCTCGCATTTATCGAGATAGATATCCCAACCGAGAGGATCACCCACTACCAGAGGCATTTATTCGTTTGAATAATCGCCTTCGAGAAACTGGACAGCTGATGCCGAGAGGAGCAGGAGGAAGACCTCGTAACCGTAGGATTTTACGCCTGGAAAAGGAAATCTTGAATGAAGTGGAACGGGACCCAAGGCCCAGCTGTCGCAGAGTTGCAAGACAAATCGGTTGCTCAAACACTCCTGTCAACTGAGTCTTGCGCGCTGAAAAGTTGCATCCGTATCATCACACGCCGGTGCAAAATATCTACGACGGTGATAAAGAAATGCGGGTGCAGTTTTGTCAAAGATTCTTGCAATTGAATGATGACAATCCAGAACTTCTGTCTCACATTCTATGGACCGATGAATCCCTGTCCCCAGGGAGATATTCAGTCAGCATAATTTACACTTTTATGCTGATGAAAATCCCCATTTGACCGTCCATAAATCTTTTCAAGAGCGTAGGTCTGTGAACATCTGTGGAGGAATTTTCGGTGATCATGTGATCATCTATGAACTTCCTCCTCGATTAAACGTAAGTATGGATTTGTAAAGACCAATTAGTTATTGATCATTATGGTTGCATCATGTTTATTGTTTCAGGGCGATACCTACATGATCTTCCTTGAAGAAACGTTACCAGAATTATTGGAAGGTGTGCCACTTGTTGAGAAGCCTTTATGGTTCCCGCAGGACGGTGCACCACCACACAACACTCTGAGAGTGAGAGACCATCTCAACAATCATTTTCCGAGACAGTGGTTTGGTTACAACGGCGCCTTCACTGGCCGGCAAGGTGAGATTATTGCAAAAGATTTCACTGTTGCTATTCATCAGTCATTACTTTTATTTACAAACTTTCTTCATCTATTTTGCAGATCTCCAAATTTGACGCCGATGGATTTCTTCTTGTGAAGATACATCAAGGAACAGATGTGCGCAGTGGAACCAGAGTCAGTCGAGGAACTGGTGGTCCGCGTGCATGCTGCAGTAGCGGTCATTACGCCGGAGATGCTCGCAAATGTGCGCGCAAATGTCCTTAAGACAATTAATGCTTGCCTCGCTAAAAATGCTGATGTTTTCGAGCAAGTACTTTAGAAAACTACCTTCAAAATGTAATTCGATAGCGGAAAATGAAAATAAACACCAAAAAAGAAATTGAATCAATTTTTTCCACAATAGCGTACTCCAAAACAGAATAGTTTTTGTTGATGAGCGTCGTAACAAGGTGTTCAATTCCAGGAAATCAGAATAAAGAAAATGAAGAGTATCTTGGGAATTATCAAACAGTCTTGAACATCAAGTAAAAAACAACATTCTTTAGCTCTGCCTTTCGACGTGCCCAGGGTATGTCTCAGGTGAAAATATAACCGTGTTTGAATCAAAACCTGCTCTTGTCATAGTTCCTAGACATGAATTCTCTTTTGGAATCCTTCTCGGACGCAAACACCTCCTTGGAACCGCTCTAAAATAATGAATATCCCATCGGAACCGTTCTTAGACATGAACATGCCTTCGGAAACGTTCTCAGACATGAACATGTCTTTGGAACAGTTCTCAGACATGAACATGCTCTTGGAACCGTTCTTAAACATGAATAGCCCTTTGGAACAATTGTCAAACACGAAGACTCTTCGGAAACTGTTCCCAAAAATGGAGATCCATCTCGAGCCATGTCCGAACCTCACTCTTTACCTGGAACAGTTCCTGGACTTGAAGGTATTTTCTAAATAGTTCTGGAACGGGTATCTCCTCTTAGAACAGTTGCCAGAACTGGCCGTCTATTCGGAACCGTTCCTGGACTAAAATTACTACGCCGAACACGCCTGACATCGTCATGGTCACCTGGAACGGTTCCGGAACATGCACCTGGAACTGAACCTACCTACCTGGACCCATGAGTCTACCCATAATTACGTCCTGACATAAAAATCAACCACCGCCATGTTTCTCACTCGAAAACCCCTGATTTGAGAACCCCCGCCCAGGTGGGCGGAGCAACGTTGTGATTGACCGACAAAAAAAGTTGAATAACTCCGCGGGGGTGCGTCGGACAGCAAAATCGCCAGCGATCTATCGACCCCAAATTTCATCTCCTATCCACCCCCCAGAGGGAAGTGCGCAGTTTAGGGATACCCTGTATTATACATTGCTTTTTATGTGGACTTTCAACACGATTCACCTCTTAAATGTATTGACCTCGTCATTCATAAAAACTACGAAAAATGGTGTGCACTGTGTTTGAAAGGTTTCCAGAAGGACTTTAAGCGTCAATGTGTGAAAAAATGCGCAATGTGTTTCAATACACCTACTTGTCCGAAAGAAAATATGATCAAATGCACAGATAATTTATGTTCATTTACTGAAGAAAGTTGGTTTGATCATCATAAAGAAGATACATCATACTATGGAAATCAGAGTAAATGTTCGGGTAAACGTATTTCTCGCGAAGGTGGTTCACTGATTATTGACACCGCCGTTAAGTTATGATCTGGTTATTAAAAAACGATCAGACAAACCAAAGTTTGATTACCTACGTATTCAGGGAAAAAGAAGGTACTCCATTTTGCATACTAGAAATGTGAGAATGTGGGAATATCCGTCTGGACCCCCGCACAGAACTAGCCAACCGGTGAGGAGAACGAATCATCTGGAACGAATCACCTCCAGCAGAGATCGTATAGTTTTTCTCTCTAAATTTAACCACCAAGTAATGCCTAAGTACAGTTCAACTTGGTTTATTACTATAAAAAATGTCATAATCTCGAAAAATTACTAGACCACCGCAGTGACAGTAGAAGTGATGGTTTATCACCTACTGGCTTGAAATGGGCACAGAAATCGCACGTGCACAGTAGCTGAATATTCCAGGAAAATCACGCAAGCCTAGTCAATAAAACATTGCCATCCTTCTCTCTCCTAGTCAACCGGAGTCGTAAGTGGTACAGAATTTTTATATAATTTATCACCTCACCAGAGAGAGATACCGAAAGCGCGGGTGGATTCCAGTAAAATTGCCGATTCCAGCTTAGAAGAGATCGACCGACTTCCTTTTCCTCTGGACTACCAAAAAAGCACATGAGCAATTCACCCCGCGCACAACAATAGAATTTAAGTTTATGACTACTATGTTAAAAACCACAGAGGGGACTCATAGATGCCTAGATTCGTGGGCGCACAAATGACGCTGACAAAAGCGTTTGCCTATTTTCCTCATGCACAAGAAAAAACGACTTCCTTCGCACTAATTCTAATATCTTGATGAGGGGATACCACAGCGTAGAGACAATTTTTGGGCTCATCAGCGTAAAAAGGCGTGAATCCACCCGCTCACTCTCAGTTTAAAGCCTAACATTCTGCGAGTGACACCGGAACCCTGGTCTTCGATACTGTCACTGAATCATTCTAAGCCGAAGTGCACTCAGTTGAGATTGAAATCATTTCAAAATTAACTTCGGGTCTCCAGTGGTCAATACCACACTTTAAAATCGCATCCGAGTCGAGAGTCCAGTCAGTGTTAGACTCTCCAGTCCATTTCTCACAAATTGTTGGAAGCTCGTTTCAAGTTGACCACAGTCCCTGTAAAGCATTCCGCCGCTTTCCTGAGATTGACCCATCGGAATCAACAATCTGATCACAACGTCAACCTCCTTCAGCAGCTGAGCTACTAGGTTTCCGCCAGACCTTCCACTGACTCAACCCTCCTGGACTCTCGACCGGACGAGAGCCCCATTATCTAACTAGTATCTTCGGCATCCTGAGACATCGACCTGAGCGAGCGAACCCTCCTCTTTAAAATTGTCACCAATTGTAAGTCACAACTTACAAATTCCACCCGCTTTCCTCGGTTTTATCTTGGATTTTCCTTATATTTTGCGAGGGATCAATATTGAATAAATTCTATTATTTTGGCTTTCATATGAATAAGTGAATTAAGCGCATCTCTCTTTCCTTCATACACCCCTTTTGACTCCAAAGTACGATAATCCATGATACACTTCAGTGTTTTGTTCCACACAATCAGTTCCCAACATAACGAATTTTCTCTTCAAATCCCGTTGTCGGTCACTACCTGTACTTTACGAGTTACGGTCCCCTTACCCCAGGAGGTACCTTTTTATTAACTATTTCGAGCCATCTACCATCTTAGTGTCCGTAACATTATGGCTGGAAAAAGTCATTCTTGTGGTAAACATTGGTGTTCAATTTGTGGTCCATATCGAGAGCGGACACGACTGTTTCATGAAGAAAGTAAAATTATATACAGGAAAGAAGAGTGGTACTCGTAAAAGGTTCGATGTCTTCGTGTTTTATGATTTCCAAACAAGACAAGACGACGAACGTAAGGAAAACGGAGTAAAAGTCAATCTACATATTCCAAACTATTACATCGCTCAGATATTCAGCAAGCTATGCACAAACAAACATGATAATGATATTTGTGAAACTGATAAACGAGAATTAGGAACTCCTAGCCCCTGTGAACTGTGTGCTATTCTTGAGTATAAACATCATGGCGACGAGGCTGTAAACAAATTTTGCAATGTAATTGATAGTTCTATAAAAAAAATCACAAAAAACGCCCCTGTCCATCGGCTTATACAGACCAATTCCGAACGATAGCCTCTGGAGAGACTCCCTCGACCGCTCGCGCCAGGCGCCCGCGACCTTCTCAAAATTTTACTAGCGCCTTGACTGCTAGTCCGGCTATCTCGGGGGCCATGAGTTGTCCGTTACCTCCTGACCACCAATCAAACCGATGGGATCGCGAAGGAGCCAGTCCTCTCACCTGGCTACGTTGGTCCCTGGTCCACTTCGACGTAGCCTATAGAATCGCCCAGTTGGATGGCGTATACGTCGGCACCAATTCCCTTAGCACATGCTGAGTGAATTCTAAAGTAGCGAAAGTTGACTAACGTCCTCTAGACCATCCGGGGTCACAGTTCCCAACAACTGCTATTCCTTCAGTCTGTCATAGGTCTTCTTGGTCTGTTTTAGTTAGTCCCAGATTCTTCAGCCGTGGCTATATGTCATTTTTACATCAAAGACGGAAAATTTATATAGCGTTCCACATTCTTGTGACGTCAGAGGAAATTGTTGGGATTTGGAATAGGTAGGATAGGATCCAGGATTATTCTCAATATAAAATTTACAAGAAATTTTTACTGAAAAAAATGGATAGTCCAGACCGGGATTTCACTGTCAGTCTTTCCGAGACTGTCTCTACATGTCCCGTAGAGGTTGCACCTCGAAACGAGAAAAATCTCGTTACAATACTCATCAGGGACGAGTGAACGCGGGGTGAAGATAGGATTAGTATCTCTGCTGTTAAAAACAAAAACATTTTTTGTGAAATAAGAAATAGCGCCAAGTTCGTGAAGTGTTTTTTCCCTGCAATAATGCTATAACTTTCCTCTATCACCTACATTTCTGCCGATTTTACAAGTCTAGGCTGATCAATGACAACTCAATATTACTAATCTATGTGAGGTGTAAACAAATGAGTCATGAAAAACATTATAAAGCCCTGACAAACTCTAGAAGACATGATGAATATGAGTAGTTGCTTGAAAAAAAAATGTTCAAAAAATAGTCAGGACCAACCTACTTAACGCGCAGTTTCAGACCCATTTTTGAAATTATATGAACTATTTATGAATCTGTTGAAAATTCGTCGATTTCCACGGGCCACCGCTCACATACAGACACACTTATTCAAAGATTCACTCCGGGGGTTTCGCAGGGCTCGCTGAACAGTTATCAGCTCTGTAGATCTCCCATTCACGCTTGGTAGCAGCACCTCCTGGACTGCTCTGCTACTCACCTCCCACTGGTCCCCTAAACATACATGCAGTGCTCACACCTACGCTAGATTCCCTTCAATTTCGCAAATTCATGCACTCATACATACAAACATACTTAATTTCTCGCCACTTGTGGCATTCTTTTCTGATTGTAATGCTCACTGTACTTTCGTATATTGCTCTGTGTGCTACGATTATTATCGCTACCTTGCTTTCTTCTTTTTTTCGGATTCGCTCAAACTAATTGTCAACTAATTGTTAACGCGTCATTTAACTAATTAGTTAACTAATTAATAGGCCGCTCAACTTACACACCGTTAAAACAAACAACGAACTAGATAAATTATACACTATTGGACAACAGAAAATAACCGCGTGGTGACGAATAAAACTATAGTGAATTTTAAGAGCAGCTCGAGTGTCCAAACCTAGTTTTTTATTTAATTCTCCGGCCCTTTTTTTTCATCGTCGACCGCTCGTCCCACCTTATCCAAACCAGATTTGGCTCATTAAGCTTCATCGGTTAAACAACATTTTTTGGTCCTTCGAGCCGGATCGGCGAGAGGGGTACTTATATTTCCGGTGTGCCGCTCATCGTTGGTCGCTCGTGTGGCGTCAAACGCGTCATCAGTGTTCAGCGTCTTTCTGACAGTGTTCGGTTGTTTTCATCATCTCAGTGCGCCAGGACGGTAACTAGATCGCATCAGTGGCTCGTTCTAGTCGCTCTGCTCATCAGGGATGACTCAACTACTATTGGGACCCCGCTCCTCACGAAATTCCTAGCATTTCGACCGCTTATCCCTGGATTGGATTTGACACACCTTCGCGACTATCGCCAAGGAATGCTCACCGGCGAGTACTCTTACATCAGATCTGACCATCGTTTTGGCCATAAAAGCAAAGTACTTATCCGATTAACCGTCGTAATGGGACAAATCTTTAATCTGTTGCATTTTGCAATCTGCTCTAGTCATATTCTCCTCCGCATTCCTCACAGCTCTCATCCAATCATGAGTGCCTCCGCTCGATTGATCCCCACTCCGCACAGCTCTCAGCCAATCATGAGCGCCTCCGCTCGATTGACTGAGCTGAACCACACGGGCAGCCTGCATCTCACATGTATACTCTGAACTGGACAGCGATCCTTCAGAGCATTTCACTTCAGCAGTTCTTCACGATCAGTTGGAGTTGCTTAGAGTTTATTGGCGAAAATATGAGGCAACGCATGAACAGCTCGTAGGGGACAGCATCATCTCCTACTCGGCGCGAATTTGGGATCAGGTGACCGTACACACGATGACTTCTCACTCGTCCAAGGTCACTTATCCTTGCTCGATGTATAGCAGTGACCATTATCTTGGGTCATGCCGCGCTTTCAAGCGGCTGACCCTTGACGGTCGCAGGGCTCGGGCCGAGAAACACCGTCTCTACTACAACTGCCTCGGTCGACATTCGGTTGGCGATTGTGGCTCTCGCCTCAACTGCCATCTTTGCGGGAATCATCATCACTCGCTGCTCCACCCACCGGCCTCAGGGACACAGTCTGCACAGCGGCCAGCTCAGCAGCAATGGACCGCTCAGGAACCCCAGGCAACCACGTCAGCCGAGGCAGTTCAATCGGGACAATGAAGTTGTGTAGTTCAGCATGCCGTCTCAGGCTCAGCTCATCAGGTCCGTCTGCTCATCGACCCAGGGTCGGAAATCTCAATCATCTCCGGGCTGCTCGTGCGTCAATTTGGGTTATTCGCACTCAACACCTCTCTCCGAATCTCAGGGATGGGGGAAACGGCATCTGAGCAAGCGTTAGTTAAGGTGCATCTCACAATATAGTCCACTTACTCTCAATTCCAGCTCAGTGTGCCTGCCTACGCTCTGGGATGGCTCACAACCCCATTGCCAAGGTTCTCTTCAGAACAGCTCACCTGGGATCATCTTCAAGGTCTTCAGCTCGCTAATCCCAGTTATTTCACACCAGCACTCATTGACATCTTGCTCTGTGCTGACGTCTATGGCCAGGAAACTGCGAAGCTCAGGGTCGTGTTCAACGGCTCACACACGACCAGCTCAGGGAAATCACTCAACAACATTACTTATACTGTGTCGAATTGCAACAAGACATCTCAGATGTACTCCTCTATACTCGCAAGTTCAAGTTCGTCATCATGACGGACATCACCAAGATGTTCCGTCAAATTAGGGTACGGCCGGACGACTGGCCACTCCAGCAGATACTATAGACTAACTCACAGGGCGACATCATCACGTACCAACTCACTACCGTCACATACGGTACCAGATCAGCTCCGTTCCTTTCAGTACGTGGCCTTCTTCAACTCGTCGAGGATGAAGGTGCTCGTTATCCTCTGGCAATCGACCCGCTCACGAAAGGAAGGTACGTGGACGATATATGTGGAGGTGCTGATTCTGACGAAGAATTGTTCAAGACTGCTCATCAAGTGGCTCAGCTCTGCAAAGCAAGATGCTTCCCACTGGCGAAGTGGCACTCTAATAGCTCAACTCTACTCTGTTCATTTTCTCCAGGCAGCACTTCCACAGGTACTCGCATCATCGAAGACTCGCTCACCAAGATCTTGGGGGTTTCATGGCATCCAGGCACAGATCAATTTACGTTCTCGAGAGCTCAGCCAGAAACCAGCTCAATCACGGAGAGGATCATTCTTTCTGAGACGGCTCAACTTTTCGATCGTCTCGGGTTTCTGGCCCCAGTGGTAGTGCGAGCCAAGATCTTGCTCCTATCGCTCGGGATTGAGAAACTCGGATGGGATGACCCAGTTTCCCCGACTACTACTCAATACTGGCGACAATTCAGGACTGAACTCTTACAGTTGTCCGAGTTCACCATTCCAAGGTGGCTTGACCTACTCACTAATTCCGTCGTAGAGATACACGGCTTTTCTGACGCCCCTCCAGAACCCAGCTAACTGCGCATCCCGAGGTCTCTCAGCCCCTCAACTGACAGCTCACAAGCTCTGGTGGACAGGGCTACCTTGGCTTAGTGGAAATGAGACGGCCTGGCCAGCTCATGTGCTCGAGAGAGACTCCGAAGCGAGCACTGAAGAAAGGCCAGGAGTTGTTCTTCATATGACTGCTCAACCGATTACTCTCTGGGATCTCGTCGACAGATTCTCATCTTATAACCGACTGCTCAGGGTTACTGCAATCTGCCGAAGCTTCATCACTCGGCTCAGGAACACACCTCAGTGGTCTCTCTATTATCCACTCACCCTTGGCGACATTGAAGAGCCTCGGATCTTCGGGATCAAACTCACACAGACAGCTCACTTCAGGAATGAACTCGAGATGATCTCACGGGGTGAGAAGTTTACAAAATCTCATCCTCTCACCAAGCTCATGCCTATCATTGTACGTTAAGGGGTACTCAGAATCGGAGGGAGGCTCCGATTTTCTCAGCTCAACCCAGAGAGAAAAATCAGGTAATACTTCCGAAGGATCCTCAACTGGCCCAGCTACTCATCAGGCAAGCTCACCTCCGAACCCTTCTTGGAGGCACACAGCTCACACTCAGGTAGCTCCGGAGCAGCTACTGGATTCTTGGCGGACGCTCACCAGTTCCCTCCTTCATACTCAAGTGCGTAGCCTGTATTCGTCAACGCAGGGTACGCCCTCAACAGCTCATGGGCCAGCTGCCACCAGCTAGACTCACCCCCCCCCCCGTGCTTTCCTCAACACTAGTATCGACTACGCCGATCCAGTTTCTCTCAGGTCATGGAAAGGGAGGGGCCATAAATCCTACAAGAGCTGGTTGGCAATCTTCGTCTGCATGACCACCTCTGCAGTTCACCTCGAGGTCGTGTCAGACTCCTCCTTGGAAGGATTCATCGCAGCATATCGTCGCTTCACGAGTCGTCGTGGGATATGCAGATCCTTGCTCAGCGACTGTGGAACCAACTTCCTTGGCGCTGACAAGGAGCTCAAAAGGTTCCACTAAGGTTCCACTAAGTTATCCGCCTGTGTTGTAGCCTTGCGCTCACGTTCTTCTTTCCTGAGCTCTTGCATGACTTCTGCCGCGAAGTAGCTCGTTACATCCCAGGCCTTCTGTGATGATGGCATTGCTTCCACCAAGTTCTCATATCCCTCCCCACTTCGGAATCCCAACTGCTCCGACTGTCATTCGTCGTGTTTGAACTTGTGGAGGTACTCCCTGTAGCACCCGTGCCCTGAGAACATTTGGCACAGGTAGTAGTTCATTTCTCCGTGGTTTCGGTTTATCCAGACCGCTAGCTGAGGGATCAGGCGATGGGTCAATCTTCCTTTTTTGGAGCTGTCCCACTTCAACTGCCATTTCCATCGGCATCAGTCCCGCGATGACGCACGCTGCATCCTCAGAGACCGTTCGGCGTGCACTTGCAACTCTAATGGCGCTGAGTCGATATATGGGTGCGATCTTACGTCGTGCTTCCTGCAGTTGTAGGACATTTCCCCAGATGGGAATAGCATATGTGAGGACCGAAGTAATCACTGAAGATAAAAGCGCTCGTCTCCTCTGCTTGGGCCCCCCAATGTTTGGCATAAGGCGTGACAGGGTGGATCTTACACCAGACGCCTTGGTTCCCACATGTTCCGCT
>JAPYZM010008925.1:0-10187 GCA_030522845.1 Psyttalia concolor | reverse complement strand
TAAACTGGAAAACTTGACACGTTCATTTGTTTGCAACGAACCTATCGGGAAATATCCGATAATTTCGAAGCTCTCGTGGTATTATATGTGAAAATTCGAGGAATTTTTATTGATCTCATCAAATTTGGGGCGATATTGGGATGGTATTCTTACTGAGACTGATCAGGTCTTTCAATGACCTCGGAGACTCCTGTAAAAATCACGAAAACCAATCTCGCTCGCCAATGACGTGACTTGTTCCGTAATTTTTCTTAAATATTTCTGTCCGTGTACAAAATCCCGCCATCATTCTCTGATTTTTCGTCCCTGATTTTTTGTTCAATAGTGGAAATGACTGGTTTAGAAACTATACGCGACAATATCAATATTTTCAACTCACCCGGAACGGATGAGTAACGGGTTAACAATTAAAACACCCGAGTCACGCACCACAAAACTGCGCTGTACTTCATCAAAATGAGAGAGAGTCGCATGGAAGGGATTCTAATATTGCCTGTTACTTGGGATTTCAAAAGACTGGGTGGTTTTGAGGTGACTGTTGAACATGCGTGAATCCCCTTGTAGCACGCAATTCCGGCGAACTGAGTCTAATTACAACTGCACCCCTCGTTAAAAATCTACTTTACACGGCCGTCGAGACTGGCAGTGTGAAAAGGTAGTTAGCTATAAGGGAAGAACATTAGGACGATGACTCGCTAAATATTCGATGTAACTCGAGTGCGTTGAAAATGCCGAAATGTCTTTCCGTTGGCCATGCGAAATTAACAAGTGGAACAACTCAAAGGGAGAAGCAATAAACTCGGGTACTTATGTTGGAAGCTTTGAGATTTATGAAACTTACGGTTAACCCGACGTTGCAATGACGAAAGAACATGCTAAATTGGCTTTTAGCTCGAGTTCCTGGTTGAAATGGTATTAATTGTTCTGGAGTACGTGTTACGTGAGAATTCCAATAACCTCCACTCCCTAACGCCCTTCCTTCCTTGCCTGATAAAATTCGATTGTCTTATCAAAATTTCGATTCCCACGAAACACGTCAAAATCGAAAACGGAAAATTGTCACTCCGAAAAGACCAGGATGTCTCGAATTTTAAATATAATTTTTTTTAAACGTTTTTTAAATGTCAAAAGAATCGCTAGAAAAATCATACGATCCTCGTTTTGGATAATTAATTGTAAAATGAGGATGGACAATTTGGGTTTAAAAAGAGATGATATAAAAATAGAATGAACCAAATGAGATCTGTTATTGAGTACAAAGAAAATCATTTTTTCATCACATTGATCAAATTGAAAATTAAAAATTTTTTTTCTGCTCAGATGGACCAAAAGTGGACATTCTAACCTCGCTTCGCTCGGTAAGAAATGCTCACTTTTGTTCATTTTCGCAGAAAAATCGTATTCAACCCTCGGGAGGAGAATCAGATAAGCATTCCTTTGCCTTCGACTCGGGTCGTAATTTTGCACGTGAAAACGAGTTGTCTACTTTTGCTCCTTAAGTGAGAAATGTACTATTCTTTCACTAGCTAAAGTCAGCTCACCTTCAGCGCAGTTCTAGGAATGGTTCAAATAAAACTATAATTTTGTTTGTGATGTGTTTTCCCGTTGCTTTTAGATGATAAACCAAATGATGATTTCGTTGTTTGTTTACGTTCGTTGTTTGCCCAACCGAACTAAATTTAAGAAGATGATAAATTTAAGAAGAGTAAGTGAAGTTAGCCAGTGCAAGAAAAAAGTCATTATAATTACTATCCTAGTACATTAATAATCGCCGAATCGCGGCCAGCAGTGAGCCACATTCGATCTACTATCAGTCACCTCTCATCTTTTAACAAGGTAGGTAAGTCTAGAATTGACAACTTCGGTGTGGGAAATAGTATATTTCGTAATAAGTGAAAAAAAGTGGTTTTTGGCGAGTTGCGAGGTTTCTATCACGAGCGAAAGTCCAGTGGTATAATCCCATTTTTGACAAGTTACCAACAAAATTTACCATCTCAATGTCAATTTTTTTCCCCGCTTCGCGTGGAGGGACTGAAAAGTACTTTTTCATCACGCTGTGTTGGAAAAGTACTTTTTCGACACATTCAGATGAAAAATTACGTTCGTAACTCGTGAAAATAGTATATTTCAGAATGTGTGGGGCAATTTCGTTTTCAACGTCTGTGGGGTTTGCAGCATGAGCCGTAGGCGAGTGATGTAATCGCACACTTTGAGAACGAAATTTCCCAACAAGTCCTGAACATAATTTTATGCCATGCGGCCTGGAACCGGCTGAATTAGGCACAAGGCGCGAAGCGCCGAATGCATAATCAGTCGGTTTCAGGCAGCAGTGGCATCAAAGTGATTTTTGACTTGTTATAAAATAGACTATTTCGTCGTAGTGTGGTGAAAAGGATATTTCTACGTTATGTTCGAAATCTTTGCCATTTGTCATGATGACCATTGCCAATTAAGATTCAGTTCATTTTTCTTTATCCTTGAAATCATAAATCGCGACGTCAACTAAAAAAGTCGTTAATTTAAATCGAGAGAAATCCGGATCACCCGAATATTCAGATGACCGCGGGGATGTAATAAAGTCGCGAGAAAGCCCGATGAGTGGCATTTTGAGTTTTCCCATGAGAAGTTAAATAAAACTATCTCATGTCCAATCCATTAAAATAATGAGAAGTGGAATAAGTTTCAAGCAGATACCGAATGGCTTTTTTAACTACGTCAACCAACTCCAGGGGGAGAATTTTCATCGGAAACCAAAAGTTTGTTCCACGAATTGAGCATTAAAACCGAGTCGTGTACGATGCCACCAATGTAGATGTAAGGAAATTATTCATTTTACTCGGTGGTAAACTCTATCTTTATCATTGTGGTGAACGCTGGTTTAGCCGTCGAGTTGGCCAAGCGTTTGTCCAGACAGTGATGACAGAAACTTTGTTACTGATGGATTAAAACTTACCGTTTACTATGGTCTCATTCGTTGGTTTCGTCCAGTAAACAATTGGACGGGGATAAGCCTCACTGTTACACTCTAAAACTAGAGTTTGGTTCTCGTAAGCTCCAATCAGCTGATTTTCAACCTGAATCATCGGCGAAACTGTCCATGAGGGATAAAAAATTCATATTAGATTTCTTTTTCTCAATATTATTCTGAATATTTCTACGACTTTAAGTTTTCCTCTGGCAGTTTTCCAAAGGTCTAAAAAAAACTTAGAATTGATTCGGGAAGCTCTAACTAACCAGATATCTATCACATTTCGTCAGGAATCAAATGCCGTAGAATTTAGAGACTCATTTTATGTAATAAGTGAATCGCCAAGAATTATAAATATGCGTTTGAAACTAGACTAGAAAAAATTAGTAATCCTTTCAAAGATCGTTTCTGAGAAATATTGAGAAATAAGTGAGTAGAGGGTAAAATGAAAGATGGGTAATTACCATGACAAATGGCGACGAACCGATGTCAACATAGGGAGAGGGAGGCTGAAATACGAGATCTTTCAATCCTCCGCAGATAGGATATTAAATTTTAGAAGGCTCTTTGAAAAATTTTCAAAAAAATTTGCGATGATAATCTTCTCTGTTCCTCCTAGTTGTGTAACATGTTTTATTTTATTCTCTACTCACTCATTTCTCAATGTTTCTCAAAAACGCGCGTTGAGAATTACTTGCAGATATTTATAAAATTTTCCCAAGAATCAAATACACTGAGTACAAAAATATAATTTTGTTAATCAAATATTCTTCTGACAATAATTTAAAGCGACTTTTATCGTAAAAAAATTGGTAATTTGCTGGGCTTTGGGCCATAACAGATATGTTCGACAATAGTATATTCCCGGCCTGTCGTTATGGGGTTTTTTATTCGCGTAGTTTGGCGAGCCGAGCCGTAGGCACGGCGGCCAACGACGCGATTCAAAAAACCCCATAATGACACTCCAGGAACGATATTTTTCCGTAGTGATTTTTATTTTTCCGAGTTCGGGCAAGAGCTCGTACCAATCCCCGGGCGAGGAAAAGTGAAGAGCAGTAGGGAAAAAGTACATATTTTTCTCAGTGTGCCTAAATAGAAATATGGTAAATGACTAGTTTCCCAGGTAGGAAAGTACGACCGGTCCCGGCTTTATCCAAGCCAGGGCCACAACTCGACAAGTCTGGGTCAGGCTTGATAGCCAGGCCTGGATCAATGGTGGGTAATGACTGGAATGTATCGTGGGGCCAAGCCTGGTAATAAAGGCTGGGCCAAGGGCCGCTATGAAGGTTTATCCAAGTCTCGACAGATTAACAAAAAAAATTATTAACTAATCTAATCTCCTTCCTTGTGACCCTTGTGACACGTTTTTTATTACCCTTGTGACCTTTGTGACCTTTTGTGACCTTTGTGATAATGCATAGGCGGCCCCTTGTGACCCTTGTGACGCCTTTTTACAAGGGTCGCAGGGGTAAAAATCAGGGAATATTTTTTCCGGGTTTTTTTTTCTCCGGGATTTTTTTTCCTGGGATTTTTTTTCCGAGGATTTTTTTTCCGGTACCAAGCGTGGATGAAGCTAGGACTACCAGAGTCTGGCAACCCGTGGCTTATCCACGCTTGGCCCGTTCGTGAAGCTTGGGAATTCCTACCTGGGAATTCGAAAGACATAAATCTATAATTCCACCAAGTGTGAAAGAAGTCGGTTAAGCGGACCTGTACTAGATATAAACAAAAATATTTATACCTGGTGACGGGGGCTCTAATTCTCCAGATATTTAGCAACTATACGCAGGAGTCAAAGACCGTTGCATTTAACATTCTAAGTACTAACTTAAATATTCTTTTACTCACAGTGAACGATGAGCACAATTCTCTTGCTAACTGAGGGCGGTACACCATTGGAAGCGATGCACAAGTAGGGCCCCATGTGCAGTCGAGTGACACGAATTAATTCCAACTCCGGGCCCTCCAATACCTGCGCTGCAACGGTCATCGTAAATACCAAGGAAATTCAAAGAAAAAGCAGTGGAGTCACATGAATATGTGAAGGAAATTGTTTGATATGTGCAAATGTTTCGTTGTAATGCTTATGAACGAAATATTTCCTCATTATACGAGGACGTAAGTTTCCCAATGGTGAGCTAATAGTACGCTAATAGAAATGAAAAACAAGACTTGTTTATGTTTTAATATTGACTATTATTAGTGGAAGTTTAGTTTGGACTCGACACAGTTAAGAGGTACTTCGCTCTAAGGATGCTCGCTATGAACTAACTAAAAGGGATATTGTCTAGTGAGGCCCAGGTGACACTGAATTCAAAAGGTGAATATAATTTTCATCCACGACTCGAACCAATTTCCTAAATTCGAAAATATGAAGAAAAAAATTGTGAGGAGTGAATTTTGTACCTGGGGAAAATTCTGCAATCCGACAACTGTAAAGACTATAGAGTCATTGTGATCAGTCGGGATAGTAAGCTATTGACGGTACTTTATTTAAAAGAAATAAAAAAATTAACAATAATGAAATACTAAATTAGGTCTCAACATAACTGCCGGACAATCTCCACTCTAGCTCTTGTCAAAAACACTGACTCGTTCCCCAACTTGTCCTTCTTACCCGACCCGAATTTTCTATTCTTATTTCTACGAATTTTCACACTATTTACTCTATCACATTATCACGTACCCTTCACCGTCCCTGAAACTACGCACTCATTCGTACCGCATGCGGTACCCAAACCTAGAAACCCATATTTCACGACTGTCACACTGACCAAACACTTTTCCTCTCACCCTCCATTCCGCACTGGCAGAAAAACGTACTTTTGGCTAAAAAAAATCAGTGGCGAAGAGGTAAAGGGTAACAAGTCGAAAAATGGTAATCTTACAGGACGTTGAAAAAACCGTAGTTCTATGTTCCGGTCAGAGTTTAGTCAACTTTTTCCGGAATTTCCATTAATTATGAGCCAGATTGTTGTACAAAGAGTGTCAACACCCGCGATCTATTCTATCTATCGTTTCATTGACTTATCCCGATTATTCTCATGACATATGAGAGTTAAGTCGACTTATCTCGGACCAGAGGCCCATCATACCGGGATATATCGATTTGTTCCCTACGAATTTGGATTCTTGGAACCTATAGTAAGAACCGGTGAAATAATGATTCAAAATGAGTTCCGTCGTTGACTGGAAAAAGGCTGAAGTAAACCGAATAAGTAAATAGAACCAATTACTCACACAGAGAAATGTTCTTGTTAAACACGAGATTTGAAAACATAATTTACAATTTTTTTAAATCATAAATTACGAGATATTCCCCGTATTCTACATTGTTCTAATCCTGCAATTTACGATATCTCAATCTTGGGTTTTTAAGATTGAGATTCCCCTAAATTACGATTTCAAAAAATTAAATTATGATTTAAAAAAAGTAAATTACGTGATTGTTTATGTAATTTACCTATTCACTATCTATCATAAAATACGATGTAGGCTGCCGTAAATTACAAAAATTTTCATTTTTAAAATGATTATTTGAAAAAAATAGTCACGTGACTTCGTTTTCTGACATTATCTCAGAGTCTAATGGAGATAGTATATTTTTGCTTCAGAGAATTTTTGTAGGCCTCATTGCACTCCGCAAAAAAGATATCTGCACAAATCTTGATATCTCAAAATTTTGAGCTTTCCAAAAGAAAATAGAAAAATTTCAATTTGGCCAATTAGTTTTTCAAAAATATCTTTCAATCTACGAGAGATAGCTGAATTTTCTATTTCGATCAAATCCTTTGTGCAGAATATGTAACAGGATCCCTAGAATTGATTCCCCTTAAAAACTCGTTTTCGAATAAAATCTGCTTGTTACCCTTTAACACTTCGCTACTGAATTTTTCAGCCAAAATTACGTTTTTCTGACAGTGCAGAACATTCAGAGTCGTATTTATTGTTTGTTAATTACCTTTTGGCGCGACACACTCATTCCACAAAACCACGCACTGTTCCCCATTTTATACTTTGTTTGACCAAAACCCATTGAAAACTATACCTGTCCTACAAGACGCCAAATTAAAAATCTGGCTTGCTTTCAGATGTTGGCACGTGTTAAGCATTCACTTAGGAAATTTGTAGAATATACATGTTGTACCCAGCATGGGCGGGTACTTAATATTATTCTGGTTCTAGGCTTAAAGGGATAAATCCCACCAATAATATATCGGTATGTAAATTACGTAGTTTATTATCAGATTGTATTAGCTGTGTCATCTGACTGATTACAAAGAGTTTACGACTGATCCATGTAGACTTGACCGTTTCTTAAATAATACATTGATTGTTTATATTTCATCACTTGGTCAGCATAATCCAGTTATGCTGGCAAGTGTCACGCTGACAATGCTGTATGTCCATGTATTAAACAATACCACAATTACCCAAATCTGGGCAATAACATACATTTACACTAATTATGTTGGTTTACGAATCCAATAAACCGTGATCCGAACGTTTGCCGTCAACATGACCATTTTAACTACAAATTGCCGCAAATTCTTGAGGTTTTTTCGTCGGGAAATGCTTCGATTGACCATAAGATTCACAAGGGTCACACAACAGGCCATAAAAATGTCATGACGAAAATATAAAACATGAAAATGAGTATCACACATACTCCAAGGAAATCGTGAACGTTATGAGGATAGAGTAAAGGCCATGAAAATATTATAACGGTCATAAACTGGTGAAATCCATATATTGGTCACAATATCATACAGGTCATGTTTATGATTATGTTTTCATTAATTTCAAGAAAATTCTAATTATCGCTGAAACATATTGCATTATATTGCTTTTAGATTTTTTAATAAACATTTTTCTCTCACATTTCACAGTCAATTACACCCTGCATTTATCTAAAAGTTCACTCTAAAAGGTTTAAAAGGGCTCATACAGTTGCATTATTACCTAAAATTGTACTGGCATGAAGAAATTCACTTAGTGCACCTCTTGCAAAAAATGGTGACCTCAAAGAGAAAAAAATGAAAGGGAAATGAATACCGGGTGGAGAAATAATTTGGGGAGTCTTGTTTCGTCATGAAGTAGTCAGTGAGTTTGTTCGACTCGACACAAGTGGATTCATAAAAAAATAGTATTGAAGTACCGCAAATCATCATTGACAAACATAAACAAAATTAATAGTGTCAGGAATTGTGGTAAAGTAAGGAGCTATGCAACTGATCAATTAAGGTGGGAAAAAACAAGGCTCAGCGAGAAAATGAACTCCCGTCAAAGATGTCTCTGGGAATATCCCGTTATCCATTGATCAACATTTTCTCATTGTTCAAACTATCCGCTGTCGAAGGTTGAGAAAAAAACTCTCAATTTCAACATAAAGCGGTGGAAAGAATCGATCCTTTCCACCATCATATGTATGGATTTAGTTTTTGAATTTATTAATTCTTTGTTTGTTTATTTGCTTTTGGAAATATTCAAAATATGAAATAGAAGCATGCATCAACCCTTTCCACTATTCCCTATCCACATTTCATATCGTTCATAAAAATTTTGAAAGGTAGTGGTGAAGAGGGTCGGCCCGTTTTATCCGATGTTTTCATCCGATATCTCCTAAACAGAAACCCCTTAATTTTACCATACCAATTGCGGAGAGCTGTATAATAATCTGACTCTTAATATATTAACAGACCCCTTTGACCCTTTGAAACTTATGAAATTATTGACGACATGAAATCAAAGTAACCGGTGGAAAGGATCAACCCCTTCCACCATCTTATGCATGGATTCAATTTTTGAATATCTTATTTGTTTGTTTTCAGATCCATAAAATCGGTTGACCTTTAGAAACGTATGAAATATTGAAGACATGAAATAGAAGCAAGCAGTGGAAAGGATGAACATTGTCCATCGCTTGATGTCTGCCTATCGCGTACCTTAACAAAAAATCTTTCATTTTAATCATTAATTACATCAATCCTCACCATCATGCCAGTTGGACAGTGCTATCCTTGCCCCAGCCTCCCGCCTCCAGGTCACAGTTGGCTCTGGTGTGCCAGTAGCAGCGCACCTAAGGGTTACATTGCTCCCCTCCCTCACCACCATATCCGTGCTTGTCGGGTAATCTAGAATATCCGGAGGTACTGAAACAATCGATTGAAAAATCATTACAACAAAGAATACGTGAAAAAGTCAGAATTATTTTTCATCCACTCGATTAATAAAGACCTTCATGTACTAGTTTTCCATCTGAATTCCTCTAAAACAATTCATGAGTGAAAAATTCAACGCTTCGTCAGCCAACTCGAATTTCAGTATCGTGACGAATGCCAAACATTTTTTAAAAAATTTCGTGCGAACAACTGTCGACACTAAATTGCCAATAACTCTTCTCCTGTATATTTTTTTTCTGTCTATTATTCTCCCTGGCTATTCAGCTTGCCAGGTGGTGGGGAGGGGAAGGGAGAGAGAGAGGCAATCCCTCGGTACCTACCACCTTTACCGGCGTTAAATCGATTTAAGGTAAATCCAGTGCAGTGATATCGTGACCGGTGCCTATAAGTGCATTCTGGGGTATGCCGTCAGTGATGAAAAGAACTTTTCAGGGAATTTATTTGAAAAGGAGGAGACGAACTGGGTATAGACTGTTGGAATACTTCAATCGTCCACGGCTGAGGTGATTTATTCGCGATCTCTGGGGGCTTTGATGATTACGAAATGCTGAACACCGGGGACAGGTAATAGAAGGAGGTAGGGGGTGTACTACTGACCTAAGATAAAATAACAATTCTACATTTTATGTTCCATGTGCGTGTAAGCTCAAAGCGACAGTTCTGTTTTTAGGTGTGTAATAAAATATCGCAATTGTTGAATAATGGTCGGTTACACTCTCAGATGACTTGCTTACAGTCGACCTACCATTGTACCATCCAGCCGTATTGTAAGAACGCAGCCGGCATCCATACTGTGAACTCTTAACCTCAAGTTCAATTATCGTCAATCATCACTGTTTCAATACAGCGATAAATGTCGTAATTTTCCATGTTTGCAACGTAATAAAAAACGTTTAAATATGAAAAATAGAATAGTGTATTTCCGGCCTGTCGGTATGGGGGTTTTTACTCGCGTGGAGTTTGGCAAGCCGAGCCGTAGGCGAGGCGGCCAACCACGCGAGTCAAAAAACCCCATAACGATAGCCCAGGAACGATAT
>JAPYZM010008881.1:0-10807 GCA_030522845.1 Psyttalia concolor | reverse complement strand
TATTTTGCCGTAGTGATTTTAGGGTTTTCGAGTTTGGGAAGTATGTAATACCAATTCCCGTACGAGAAAGCCCTAGAAGCAGTACGGCAAAATACTTTTCCGCATATGTATTGCACCATATTGAACAATATGACGTCGAAAGGTTCAGAAATAACGCGTGAAATTGTTGAATAAAAATTGTTTAATTTCTATGTACGGGAAACTTTGAACTTTTATTCTTTAAGTATATTTTTTATATTTTCGAATGTTAAACACAAATCTTTTCCGTAATTCGAATATTGAAAAGATTTTAAGGATTGATTGGTGCGAGTATAGACCCGAACAATGTTAACACATTCGATATAGTTGAAAATAGGAATACAAATTTTTATGAATTTTTCAATTACAGGGTTTTTATATAAGGAAAAGGAGGAAACCCACTAGGAGGATCTTATAACGTGGCCACTTAAGAGTTAAATACACGGCCCAAAGGAATGACACACTATTTAAATGAATCAAATGTTATGAAAATACGGTTATTCATAATTCTATATATTTCTACTCTCGTGTATTTATTTTATATTTAATTGAATTCATCTTTAGAATATGGAATTTGTTTTCGTATAAAAAAGAAGTTAAGAATGAAATCCAATAGGCCGTTACGAGATTATACGATTGGCCGTTGAATAAAAGGTATAAATTTTATAATTAATTAATTTTAATCGTTATAATGTTCTTTATCATTTTGAATATTGATTGAACGGCAGATTAACAGGATGGTCTTTTTCATTCATCAGTAAAAAAAAAAAAAGTTAAATCCAACCGAAAGAGTATATCGTAAATAATCATTGTTTAACCAAACATTAACATTGAATAGAAAATTAATTTCATCTAGAGTTTATAATAGTTGTAATATTTACACGTGCAGTACGAACGACACTAGTATAGACGTAATCATAATCATAAATAATGCAATCGGCAATTCCGTAATAGAGAATAAGCAAAAACTAGCTGTCGCCCACCAATTGTGTTCTTGTGAACAAGAAAGTATGTCGTATTAAAAGTTCGGTATCGTTTGAATGAAATTACGTCTAACAAGAAGGATAATAAAGATATGATTGAAAATTGGCAGCTCATTGAGTTTTTCCCAATCTTTCATTTACGCTATTCTTTTCAAATTCAAAGAACTGATCTACCAAACAAGTCTCTATCAGTCTGATTTCCTGATTCACAATATACGGCAACGGTATTATATACAATTTACAAACAAATTCAAGATAGTGTACGTATTCTTTTATGTGTATATGTATATATATATATCTATGGGAGGAACAAAAAGAGAAGACAGAAAAAATTAATGTCCTTTGTCGACGATCGACAGGTAAACCTGAGTCGATATTTATTTTGTTGATCAACTTCACCCGTTATTTACACTCGCAATCTAAATGAGCATTGCCATTAGAACATCTTCTCAAGTAACATCCAGCCAAAAGCAATGGCAATTGGTGCAAAATATTGAATTGGCACACTGTAGTTTGCACTTAAGAAATCACCACAATTTGCTGTGAACATATTCAACTGCTTCGTTAGGTCTGATTTCTCCATATTGCAGACAGTGATTTTTTCTTTGAGAATAACGAGCTCCTCATTGACCTCCTGCATTCTCGAGTTTTCATTCTTGATACGGTAATAAAGTTCTTTGAGTTTTTCGATGACTTGTTCGCTAGGTTCACGAATCAACCAATCTCGCAGTTCATTCAACTCACAATTGACAAGGTGCTGAGCTTCCAAGTCGTCATCACCTTTCAAAGTTTCTAGTGATGCAATAAAGGTTTGGAGGATATGATCACGAGTAAGATTACACTGGGCAAAACTATCACTCTTGCTCAAAGGTTTTAGGGTCTTGACATAGTCACCATCGAAATGTTCACCTTCCTGCTCATCAGATTTTACCTCTTCTTTTTCTTCGATATTATCGTTTTTTGCCCCCTCGTTCCCATCTGCAGCAGTTGCGGTAAACAGAGATGCATTTGGAGAGTCCGCTGGGTCTGATGAATCATCGCTGCGGCCCACATCATTCACAAGATCTTCAGAGTCATAGTGTACCTGTAGTTGATCTCCACTGACATCAGTCGCGAATCGAACTTCCAATCTGTTAACATTTCGAATAATTGTTTCTTCCACTGGCTTTACTTCTGTGACAGATTTTTCGATAACTTGTTTATTTATTAAACTACACGTATTGTCACTAGCAATATTAGTTGTGTCCACAAGTGTTGCCGTGTTCACTTGATTTTCTTCCGGGTTCTCCTCAAGATTGCTTTTACCGTTGACTAAAGTTCGTCTTGTGTGAGGGGGCAAAATGTAGTCAGCCTCATTTTGATTTTCGTTATTTGATTGTTCTATTTCCTTCTTTTCATATGAAATATGGGAGGAATTGGTGATTATTTTCTCCTTAAAATCCATTTCTTGTAATTTGTTTTGATTGTCCTCACTCACGGCAAGATTTTCAAGATCATCAATATTCTCTGAATCAGCAATCATTTCATTCAAGATACCCAGAATTGTATTAATTGCTTCAACTGCATTCACTCCGTCTTTAGAATCTTGTGATAATTTTGAGTTCCTATCCTGAAGAGTTTGTATATAATTTCGAAGGCTTGTTATTTCTTTATGAATTTTAACCGAGTCTGAACGGTTCTCATTCAGCTTCTGTCGAAGGATATGACCGATTTTTGATTGATGCATTACCTTTTCCATCAAATCCTGTTTCTCCTGTGCCGCTAAAAGAACGATTTCAGTTGAGGTTTGTTCTTTCTCAGCTAGTTTAGCCTCTAATTGTGCGAGATTCTTCTGAGCTGTGGTGTACTTTGAAGCCAATTCCTGCAACTCCATTTGCGAATGTTTCGAAATTTCATGGAGACTTTGACATTCATCTTCTGTTTCATTGAGACGACTCTCGAGGGCAATTAATTTCTGCGTCACCTCCAATTTTTCTTGATGAACTTTTTGCAGCGCTTCTTTGGCAGCAATTTGATACTGAGATTTTTGCTCCTCCAGCTTGATGAGCTCAGTTCTAATTTTATCCTCAGTGAAGTTCTTGGAATAAGCACAAAGTTGGTTTTCGATAGTTTTCACATGAGTCAATAATCGATCTTCGTCAATCAAGGCCTTCCAAGATTGCATTGCTGCTTTCCGCGTATTTTCTACCAACTTCTGTAGATAACCTAATTTTGAATGGAGTACCTTCTCACGTCTACTAGCCTCCTGGACGTATTGATTCAATTTGTAGAGGTCTTCCAGGGTAACATCTCCAGCTGGACCACTTCCATATGTAGTTCTAGAAGCCTTCGCCTCTTTTCCATCGGGTAGAAAAAGTTTAAGAGTGGCAATTATACATCCGTGTGTGACTTTTCTCGTGCTTTCCATAACATCCACTCCAAACTGAACAATATCACCTGAGCAAATTTCGGTAGCTTTAGATTGTAAACCAGTGGAACTGAGACGCTGATTATTGACAAAAGTCCCGTTGCTACTTCGAGTGTCTTGTAAATAAAATTTTCCGGCGTTATACCATAATAAGGCATGATTACGCGATAATACTTTACAATCAAATATTGCATTGTCCGGGGCCGCACGTGTACGTGCCACTGATCTTCCTATTTTGACAGGCAGATCTAGAACAAGTGTCCTATCTTCAAATGCATGAGAATTATCACGGCATATTAGCATACCTTTGGCGCTCATCTTGTTGGGTTCACTCTCTGTGCTCATGTTATTATCATTTTGATTTGTGAAATTGGTATTTTGCACCCAACTACTACTTGCCACAACCATAGCCACGGGAATTTTTTCAGCTTTTATTAAATTACTGTCTTGATTTTCCTTATAAATAGGAAAACTCGGTGGTATTACAAAGTCCATAAGTAACATGCAGTCATAATTAATGAATACACTTGATATTTAATCACCTGCCATAAATTGTTTTATACTTAGTTATTCATTTAGTTTTTTCTTTCATCTTCCGATATCGCGCAACGCTATTCAGCACAACGTGAGGAGTACGACAACGTCGACAGCAATTGAGTGATGGTCAACATATTCTTATGATGGTAGAGGTAGAATTTCCTTTTTCAATAGAAATTTATTTGTCCCACGCACATTGAAAGAAATTTGGAGTGAAACAATGTAAAATCTTGGCTAAGAAAAGTGACTTCCGGGTTGAGCTGGATGATTCAATTTCCAACTTCCAGTTATCGCCAAGTATTAAAATATGGCAAATTTCAATATTAGAACCGAATATGCCCAGTCACTGTGAGATACATTTAAGATTTATGTTTTTTGACTAATTTTAAACAGCACTTTTTTTTTCGTTTTCTTTACAGAGTATGCCAACCATAATTGGCAGTTGTTTCGAGGGTTGAATGGTGGCTTCAGAGAGAACTCAACACGGTCACCGGTCACCTTCCTTTCCTCCTCCCAAACTTTGCACACCAATTAGTTACATCAATCTCTTTCAGTCCTTTATTTAGTTTTACTTGACGCACTCAACACTTCAACCGATCTGTCTCCCTCAATGTGGCGATGACACAATGGCCAATTCACTATACACAAAACAGGCTCTTTTCTTCATTATTAGTTATTAGCTTTAAATTGTCTTTCTTAGCCTCGAAATATAGCAATACAGACTGCTCTCACTCACTCACTCACTCTCTCTCTCTCTCTCTCTCTCTCTCTCTCTCTCTCTCTCTCTCTCTCTCTCTCTCTCTCTCTCTCTCTCTCTCTTTCCCCCGCCCCTCTCGCACACTCGTTTTTAATTAAATGCGACGTCCTTTTTGGTTCTTTTTACATTACAATGGAATTTTACTTTTAAGAACTGCAGTCGTGTGTACTATTTCGATTTCCCTGTTCCGACTTGTTGGCAAGCTCAGTGGTTAACATGTTCCGCGTTCCAGCCGATACCTATCGATCCCCAACGAACATAGCCGAACAGAGGCGTGAGAACAATTTTCTCCCCATATAGTTTTGTTAATGTTAATGTTAATTTGTCTTTTTTTTTGCTTTAGTCCAAAAGCCATTTCCATGGTGTTTAACAAACATATCATAAATAGACTAATGGAGAGACATACTATATAATTTTTATAGTCTTATGAAAGTCATAATTCGTTTCATTTACATAAATAATTTTTTTTCGAGAAATGTTTAGAATGACTATTGGCAATAAATGTTTAACTACAAGAAAGCTAAATGTTATATGAAATTACATTGGTGGAGTACAAAAAAAAATTATAATATCAGTCCATGTTTTTGGAACAGTTCATAGACAGCAAATCACTAGTATAACGTGAAAATGCAGAAAGCAAGTGTCTTGATTTTATTCCAATGAACCACAAAACCTGATATTGCCGTTGATTCAGGAGAATATAAAGAATAAAGATAACTTGCATTAATATCAAAGTTAGACTGCATCGTATGATGAGTAAATAAAATACATTATTAAGTGCTGACATTATATTAAGCGCCAAATAAAATGTCAGATGACGAGGATTATATGTCAGATACATTTCTTTTGAAAACTGAAAAAAACGCTCCGTCAAGTTTAATTTTTAACAAATCAGAGCAACGTAAATTCGAGCTTTTGAAAAGAAAGGCGGCTGTCGAGGAGAGAATTCAAAAAAAATCATTTAAAGTAATAGAACAAAAGAAGAGAGAGGAAGGTTTATCGTCAGCTATATCTAGTACTAATAAAGGTAAATGTCTATTTAAACATTCAATACTATCAATAGTGAAAATCATGAGATGATTAATGATTGACCATCATTAACCTCTCAAGTAGGATATTCAATGTTGAAAATACTGAATGAACATGATTAACCTCTCAAGTAGGGTGTCCATGTAGGGTTTAGAGTTTGTGTGTGTGTATCGCTGTTTGTAAACTGGAATATGCTAGAAAATATACAAGTTTATGCTATTATGAAGACTTGATCCCGGCAAAGGAACATTTTTAAATTTTACATGATTGTGTGGTGGATTTTTTCCGCGTATTGTGATGATCAATTACTTGGCTTTCATTAGTTCTACTTTATAGAATTTTAGCACTATTCAAAGTTATTGAAATCTGCTTATATTTACTGTACGCTCAGATCAATAGGACTGTTCACTGCTCACGTTCAGAGAGGACAGGAGCCATTCCATCATTAAAAAAAAATGTTATTACCAAGATGATCATCAACAAATGCTACTTGAACTATGTACGTAATAATCTTCTTGTGTGTTTCAGGTTTCGAGATGCTCCTGAAAATGGGTTACAAACCAGGTCAAGGCCTAGGCAGAACTGGGTCTGGTCGTGCAGAGCCAATTTCAATTGACGTCAAAACCAACCGACTGGGTGTAGGGAAACCAAATACAAGAAAATCGACAACAAAAATCAACCCCATAGCAAAATTAGAAACTCTGAAAACCAACGATTTTCGTAGCAGAATATCAACAAAAAAATTAGAGCAAATGACAACGGTGGATTTATTAAGAAGTCAAAAAATTTGTGAACAACTTGACGCTAAACAAAATTTGAAGGAAGCAAGAGAAACGTGGTTTTGGCCAGAAATAAAACAGCTAAATGGTAAAGATGATGATGATGATGATGATGATGATGATGAGGAAGGGAAACAGAAAGAGGAAGATGAAGAACAGAAGCTTTCTGTAAATGAAAAGTTGGAGACTCTTACCAAGTACCTGAGAGAAACATATTATTACTGCATTTGGTGTGGTATGACGTATGATAGCAATGAGGACTTGAAAGATAATTGTCCCGGAACTACACGTAACGATCATTAAAATATTTCCCATCCATTGCTATGTTTTAAATTACATTGGATAGTATTTCCTTTCCAATAAATGGATTCAATATTTCGACTCTACGAATTGTTGAATAAAAAAATAAAAAATAACATTTAGAAAAACATAAAAATATTATAAAAGAGAGCCCAGATTCTCTGAAATAAGAATAAAATATTTGGATTCAATGGTTATGGAAGAACTGTGGGATAGGTGAGCTAGAAAAGTGTTTGTGGTTGAGGGTAGGCTATTAAATCCTGGCAGGAGTCCCGGTACCTCCTAAGGCTTCCCGAGGTGGGAAGGTATTGTATAAAAGGCAAAAAACAGTATTTCGCTCTTTCATTCTCATCTTAGCTTTGAACTGATTTTTATTTATTATCAAAAATGCATAGAATAATGTTTAGAATGTTGCTACTCTCAAGTATTGGGTCTAGAATGGTTTTGGGGTCTCTTATCGGCCAGAAGGTGGACGATAACTGTGAAACTCTTATGTCGGAAATCCATATAACTAAAGGTATTTTATATTATAAGAAAAATAGTTTTGTAATTTGAGTACCCTTTATGTAAAAATTGCAATAAAATTTGAAAGGAAAAAATATATTGTGTGAATTATTATTTACAGAAGAATTTGATGAAGGTGGAATTCTACTCAGAACATGTTCAGATGATCTATCTGTTAAAAAATGTGAAGGCTTTTGCCAATCCCAAGTACAGCCTAGTATCATGACAGCAACCGGATTTCTGAAGGTAGTTTGCAAATGTAAAGCAATGTTTAATAATCACGATGCATTGTCAAATAACTTCTGGCTTATTCAGGATTGCTATTGCTGTCGAGAGAATTATCTTAAAGAGAGAAACGTGATATTGCACCACTGCTACAATCCAGATGGTATAAAATTGATGAAACCAGAGGCTGCCAATATGGAGATCAAATTACGAGAACCTGCTGACTGCAAATGCTTCAAGTGCGGAGATTTCTCCAGATAAATTGAGATCTCATATAGCATAAATATTGCTAAAATTGTAAAGGACCCACATTAAATGTATCAGGCCACTTGGCATGACTGACTGAATAAAATTCAAGTCCATAAAACAAACCAATCATTTTTGATTAATATATTAATATAGATATACACAACAAAATTACGTATTATGCGTGGAAATAAACTACAGCTCGTGATCCATTAATTTCTTCTTTTCATATGTCACGGAAACTTGAACAAAAATTGATAGCTCTAAATAGAGTGAAATTGTTGACTGAAGATAAAAAGTGTCTAGAAAATCATTTGCTCGTATTGAGTTGGACCCGGATTTTAACGGACTATGATGAAAATCTAAATTATAAAACAATGTTAGCTCACTCCATGATAACCGTCAACATGGTGAGGGCATAAAACACGTTACGGCCAGAGACCAGCAGGGTGGCCCAACCTCAATAGTCCACAACTGTTCACTTATTAGACAACGTTTTGTTTCTTGGATGAAACCATCCATTTCAGAGAATTTCACCATATAAGCGACGTTCAAGAAATCGATATATGGGGACATATTAATAGAGAATTAATATAATGTGAATAGATGATGAGATGATTATTACTGAAAAAATATCAAGTTCCAAGGAAGCTTGACGAACGCAGTTAATAACCAGTACAAGAATTCCCACTAGCCCTCACCCGGGGTGCTTGTCTAGTAAATGGAGTTCACCCTTGGGTATAAAAGTACCGACTATATAAGATTTTTGCCACAGTCTCTTTTTGGTGATACTTTAATGATGTATTGGAAGAGCTCGATACTATTTCTCCATATTGGTAAATAAGATGAAATATTTCATAATTGAACCATTTTACATATTTTTATGAAAAAATGACGATAGTTTCTAGGCAATTACAGTCAGTCAGTAATCAGTATTCTTTTCGGAATTTCATTTTATCAAATTGTGAGCAACTCAATTGGTTATTGTAATAGAACTGATAGCTATAACTGTTTTAAGGAATAATCAAAATAATAGATAAATAATAATTTGTCACCTCGAAATTGCTGTAACTGCTTATGCGTTAAGTACTGATGAACTCGTCAACAGACCTAATTTCTGACCTGCAGAAATTATACACCGAAGGCGGAGATTGAATTTATTTACGACTTAATAATTTTCTTTGTAATTAGTAGCGGCAATTTCGAGGTAACAAACTATTACATCAGACTCTCAACTGTGATATATTGCTTTACAAGCGCACCATTCAGTTCAATTTTATTGGTTTCCATTGAAATAATTAAACTCCTTACTTACACTCAGTAGTCTTTGGTGTACTCCATTGGTGGTTGCAACAAGACGTTGAGGCTCTAGTTGGAGTTGATGAGTGCAAAATGACGAGGATGTTGCACGTACTCAAAGCTGATGGATGCCTACCCAAACGAATCCCAAGTTTCATCTGCCATGGACGTTGTAGTAGCTACATACAAGTAAAGTTTTATTAAGTATTGTTACCTCTTTTCATAATAATTTTGCTATTCAAAATTGTATGAAATAACTTACATGTATCCCAAATAAGAATCGAAAATATAATAAGAAATTGTAAGGATCTGTAAGGAAGGAAAGGCTTCCCGTGCGCTAAAGCCCGTTTCTCATATATTCTAATAAAACTAATATTCTCTACTAGTGGAAAAAACGCTTTTTGACTCGTGGAATTATATCACTCACGTTCATTGCGTGCCATAAACGTCCCACGAGCTAAAAAAACTGTTTTCGGGCATCTATCGAAATATATGAGGAAATTAGAAGGCCCTTTGACAAAAATGGATAGCACTTTAAATAAATCAACTAGTATTGAGTTATAAAAGAAAACTGTATCCCCCAGGGAACATTATTTAAGAACTTGTGGCATAATAAAACATCAAGTTTAAACATAGCAAGTGAAGATCTTTATAATACCTCATGCAGAAAAAAAATTTAATAAGGAAAGTGCTGAATAATGGCAAATCATATTGTTTTTACCGCTGAAAAAAACATCACTAAAAGCAAATAAAAGCATGACAAATTTGAAAAGAGAAACATGGGTAATTATTGGAAGATCTCGTAAACAAAGAAAAAATAAATATTTTCCTACATTGAGACTATTATATTGTAATAAAATATATATACATATATATATATATATATATATATATTTTAAGGTTTATATATAAACCTTATTTTCAAGGTTTCTGGCTCCAGAATGTGGCAAATGGAGAGAAGCTGCATGTGTTGTCAAGAGAGTGGTGAGCGCGAAGCAACTGTTTCGCTCTTCTGTCCCAAAGAAAAACGAAAGTTTCGAAAGGTAATGACGCTGATTTATATTAAGCCTTGATATATAAGTTAATGCTTAAACACACTTTTTAAAGAAATAACAGCAGCAATTTTTAGATCTACATATTCCAGTGTCACACTAGAACAATTTGACACTACAAGACTAAACTGCCATGTTGTTTTCGTTACTAGGAACCTCAGTCCGTATCCCCACTATACCTAAACTCCGCTCTTGTTTGTGCTCCCCACCCCTCCAATCCATGTTCCTTCTTTTGCAAGACGGACTTTAACTTGTTATGTCCCCACCAGCCCCCTGACACTCGTACAAACTCGTGTCGCCGCTAATGTAGCCGCCTAAAACCGCCTAAAACCGCAGCGCGGCGCTAGGTGTTATGTGCTCTCGCTGAGAACTGAGTGCAGAAATCCAAAAATATGTAAAAAGTGTTTTTCACATATGGTTCGTCCAGCAGTTAAATGTTCCCACCCAACTGCTTTTCGCCACTCATCCACGCAATTTTTTGGTACCGTAAAAAAGTGCAATGATTCAGCATTACTTTTGTACCCGGATTTACATCGCGGAACCGCAGAGGCCGGCATTCTGTTTCACCTTATCACTATAAATTTTATCTTTCAACTTCACAAATATTCAATTTGATGTTAATTAAAACGAGACCGATAGCGCGCTCCGCGCCCCATCTTTGAATTTCCCGC
>JAPYZM010008870.1:0-11187 GCA_030522845.1 Psyttalia concolor | reverse complement strand
AAGAGGATTCAAATCTCTAACTCACGTCATCCACCATTGTTCCTATTATTTTAATATTAATTCATAATCGACGTATTGGTCGATCCCAATACGTCACAATATATAGATTAATTGATATCTAGATTTATCAGATGATCTGGATATTTTCTAGATCATTATTATAAATATAAAGTGTCTATTTAATTTAAATAAATCGCCTCTTTCACCAGCTCCATCAACTAGATGTCGCCAAAAGTGTCCCAGAAGAGTCGGAAAATTGGAGTACAGAGGAGAGTGCCTCAGAGCTAGAGGACTCTAAGGAATCGAGAGCCCCGGGAATAGCTCCTCTCATAAGTATCTCAACAATTGTTGGTGAAATCAGTTGTGAGCCTGGAGAACTCGATGATGAGAATATACCTGAGACTATTGAGGAGGTATCGGAGGTCGAGGAAAAGTCGTGTGAAAAAATCGAAGAGCATTGCGAGGGGAGAGAGACTGATTCTGGAGAAGAGGCACAAGTTGTCCCTGTCTGGGTACCCAAAGATAATGAAAATGATCCGGAGGGGCAGAAGGAAGGAGGCGAACAAGTGCCGGGGGAACGTGACAATAATGTTAATGAAGTTTGCCCATGGGAAGATGAGTAAGTTCGTTAGAGACTTTGAAAGTCACTGATTATCGCTAATTAATGCAGTAATGTCTATTGTCAACTTTGGAATTCTTGACTTTTAATTTTTGAAATAAAAGTTGATTTTTTTTTCTTTTCAGGGAAAATTGTAGAGTGGATGCGCCCTATGTAAAGACCTATGCGACCCTAGGATATTTGTAATGGTGCTTATGACAGATGAACATTTTTAGACAAGAGATTATGAAGATGAGGATTTCATTGTGAGGAATTATTGTAAAAATTTTTGCTGCATTTGGAGGTGTCTGGAGGTAATCCATATGATTTTTCAGTCGTTATTGAGTGTCAGGGGTTTAATGATCTCTTTGAAGTCATGACAATTATCATGAAACGCCGCAATAGGTACACAAATTAATTATTCTCCTCAATTAATAAAAAGAAAATAAATTCATCGAATAACTCCCAAGAATACATTTTGAGTAATCGGTTAATCCGTCATCTCGTTAAACAAAATATGATTACTTAATTGTTGAATTAATCTGAGTAAGCAATTCATCTAATTCATTTAATTTAATTGCAAGAGTTAATTAAAACGAAAATTATAATTTTTAAAATTGAAACGAAGAAAAATCGGGGAAACAATTCAGATTTTCGGTTTAAAAATCCATTAAACTCTCGCTAAATCATCAGTTAAACATTGAAAAAACAGTAATTAACGTAATGAGAGAAAAATTATTTATCCTCGTTGCATCGAGACATATTCTCTCGATGATAAAATACGTATATCGACGTTAATTAAATTATTGATTAATGAGTAAAATGAAAATTTAGAGTCTTCGTACTGTTGATCCTCAATTAGTAATTAGTAACTAGTCATGTGAAACGCTTGGTAATTTAGATAAATTAGTCGAATAGAGTTAAGGATTGGTCCAGGGAATTCACAAAGTTTGTGGAATCAATAAATTTGTTTTTGGATTTTTATAGAGGATTTGGCTCAAGGCGGACTGTCACTAATGAGCCCGTGACCTCCCCCTTGGGCTCCCATCTTCAATGATTCACAAACTAATTAATAAATAATTAATTTAATTAATTCTTTAAAATTGTTAAAAGCTACAAAACGGAAACGCTTTCTTTGTATTAATTTGTTCTTTCGGAGTTAGTCATTTTTGGAGGAGTTTTTTTAATTAAATGTTGACAAAATTGATTTCATTGTATGATGACTTAATTAATGAGCCCCTGGATTGAGTACAGGCTGCGTTTGTAGTTTATAAATCGATTAAAGGCTTTTGTGATAGTAGATTACAGTGGAGTCAGTGTCTATCGAATCTGTGTGATTTAAAAAATGTTGATAAATCCAAAAAAATTATTAATCATTGTTAGTTGATTAGAGAGAGGCGATGTAAATTGTTTATTGAATGTTGATAATTAATGAATTCAATTATTTACGCTGAAATAACGTCAAATGAACGAAAATAAAAAAATTAAATTCAACTAATCGTCGAGAAAAAATAATTAGTCGCGATCTGAGACTTCAGAGACTGCCACTGCCCCGGAGTCTGAAGTTTTCAATCACAAGATAATAATTAATCAGTAATTAACGAAAAAATTAAGAACAAAACATGCAAAAACCATTAACATCCTATCAGAAAGTTAAAATCTATGGAAAAAATTCTTAAAATTTAATCCTTAAAGTTTATTTTTTCTAAAACTTATTAAATTTGTCAGTTCACATTTTCTTTATTTATTACGATTATTTAAACGATTTTCAAAGTATGGAAATAATTTTTAATAATTGCTTTTGTGCGGATTAACTCGAAAGAAGTTGATTAAAAAATCTGATAATAATTCTTCGAAACTACTGATTATTTTTATGAAATAATTAATTAAGTGGGAGAAGAGGTAGTGAATAATTGACACTCGATGAAGACTGAAAATTTTTTCCCAGACATTTATCAAAAATAACGTTAAAGCAGACTCTTAATAATCGTCAGCTCAATCTAAGTCTAGAGTGATTTTAATCTTAGGGACATTACCATTAACTATTAATTAATTCATCAATTAATTAATGATAATATAAGCGTAATAATGGCTAAAGATGAAAATGAATAATATATATTTGCCGTCGTGCGAAAACTGGAACCCCAGAAAAAATAATTTTAATGGAGATGAGATGATTAAATTTAATGAATTAAGATGAGAAAAAATCGTCAGTTGGTGGGTAGCACTTGATATTACGCATTAGCGGTGACAATTTGTAGGTTTAGACCTAGATTTTTAAAGCAAAATGAATATTGATGGAGTGATGTTGAGGATTCTTCAGTGGAACGAGTCGAGGAGACTGTTGGTTCTTCAAAAAATTACATTTTTGAGATTAAAAAAAAAATTCTGATGTTTACTAAATTGAAAAAATTTCAAATATTCTATTTAATTATTTATTCATATAATCATACTTTTTAAGCTGTCGATATTTACCGATGAATTGTTATTTTTATTTAGTAAATGCAATCGTAGATAATTCCAAACTTAAAGTAATTTAAAACTGGAGAACTCTTATAAAAATTTTTAAAAATGTAATTTTTTGAAATACAAAGCAACGAAACTCTGATTTTCAAAGGGAAAAATTTTGGTTTCTGTTGGGGAAATGCGATAATGGATGAACGGAAATTGTTTGGTACTTACCCCTCATTAAACAAAAACCAGAAATAGAGAAATGAGAAGACAGTTTAACAATTCTGGAGTTCAATAAATTGTAGTATTTTTTTTTGATAAAATTGAGATTTTAAAGACTTGATATATTCTTCTCTGTGAAATAAAATCATTAATTTAACGTCGAGTCCCGGAAAAACCGACGAAAGCCAGAGATTTATTATTGAATTGGGGGAGTACATTCGAGTTCGATTAAGAAGTACCTGAGAACTAAAACCAGAGAGAGGGAGAGAGAAGAGAGCGAAATAAAAATAAATAATTAAAGTATTATTTAGGCCTATCTCGATTGCTGAACAAGCAATCGTAATATAAATACATCAATTTCCCCCAGAGATGATCCTGAGTGAGACAATTAAAAAAAAACTTGGATAACGAATTCAATGAATAATTTATCTAGTTTATCGTCTCGCTTGTGCTCCCATATTTTACTCGTTTTATTAATTAAATTTTTGTACTCGAAAAATACAAAAAAATATCGTCCATTGGTGAATCGAGGTAGAATGTTCATTTAGTGTTGAACAAAATGGAGATGCTTTTTTTTAATTGCAAAAATTAATTCAGTCGTTGAACAAAAAAATCGAAGAGGAAAATAGTCATCAGTTTTTTGTGCATATCTCAGAAATGATGAAAAAAAAGCAACATTCATGTCAAAACTTTTTTGGAGGACGCGAAAGTCCCTATAAAAATGGTTATAGCAATAATTTTGCTATCTTCGACAGATTCGGAGATATTTGAAAAAAATTGAAATAGTTTTTATTTACTGCGGATTTTTTTTTCAACTGCTCTATTATAGAAGCATTCGTTGGATTTATTCGGTTCGATTTAGCATTTTCTTTAACAAAATAGGTGCTGATAATTAATGTGTGCCTAATGAGTTGCCATTGTCCTGAAAATGAATTTTTAAAGATGAACTATTGATGATTGAGATGAACATTCTAATGAAAGTGGAAATTTTGAAATTTTGCCAGACTAGACGTAACAAAGCAGTGAAAAAAATCTTTTAAAAAATAAATCTGTTGTAACAAATTTCCATCGCAAAATGATCATTGAGGATGAATAATCACCTAGTGAGATTAAATATTTGCCGCGTACATGTTATTTACACTCGAAAAAAATTGACAAATGTTGAAGAAAAAAAAAAACATGAAAAATCGAGGAAAAAAATGTTAAAATGGGCTTTAGTGTATATAGTTTTGTAAAGTGTTATTAGCAAAAAAAGCGGTGAAAACCCTTGGAGAAAGTCATCATTTCGATTGAAATGATTAGCGGGTCATGTCGGGTCATCTTAGGCGTGGAAAATAAAAACGAAAAATCAAAGGGGAAAATTAATAAAACTTAAAAAAAAATGTTATAGAGCAGTATCGAGTGCCCGAAATGAGTATGACACATTGTCTGTTACAAATAGGACTTTAAAAGCAAAAAAAACATGTCATAGAAAATGGCGCTTCAATGAATGATAAAACTAAATCATAAAAAAATCCTTAAATTGTGAAATGCGTAATTTAAACCTTATAAAAGAAAACTTAATCGATACGTTTCTGTTGACTATGGGTTGTATATAATATATACGTACACGCATAAAAAAGTGCATAAATAATTGTAAGCTGTCAAAACGAGGAAAACAAATACTAGAATGTCATAATAAAGAAAATTATAAAGTAAGATGTAAACTGTTGTTTTTTAATTTCTCACTCCTCCATTACAATTTTTTTTTTTGTTTTTATTTGCATCAATGACGATTGACGATTCTAGAAACATTGGCAACGGTGAGACGGACAGTCTGATGGGTAGACGAGACATTGGTCCATGCAGTAAACGTCAGCACCAGTTTTTCCTTGTAATTCGCCTATTGCTGAGCACTCCTCTCTGAGAATAATAGAAAAATTAATCATTTTCATCACGCTGAGAAACAGTACATTTCATGCTCGAGCCTTGAAAATAGATCATCGTCTTCCACATGCAAAATTGCCCTCCGAGCCTAAGGCGAGGATGACAAGCACGTGGGGGAGGGTGATATGTTTTCCATGGCGAGGCTTGGATATTATTTTTCGTGATGTGGGACTTGGAAAACGCCAATTTCGTTGCACGCAATCCCACATCACGAAATAGTCCATTTCCGGGCTGTCGTTATGGGGTTTTTTTACTCTTATGGTGTTGGCGCCCGAGCCGCAGGCGAGGACAAGCCAACCAATTTTGACACTAGGCCGTGAAGAACTTTTCTGGCGAATATGAGGTTACAGGACGAGCCGAAGGCGAGTTCTGTAATCATATGAGGCAGACAAGTTCTTCCCAGCCGTGCGTCAAACAATATTTTTTGTCACGATGTCTGTGGGTGGTGTTTCGTGCTTCGCGGCCGTGAAGTAGTGCTTTACGGACTGAGTGACAAAAACACTATAACTACACCCCGGACCATATTTTTCCGTAGTGACTTTGACTTTACTGAGTTTGGGACAGGGTGGATGCCAATTCCCGGACGGGGAAAGGTCAAGGTTAGTATGGAAAAATAATATGTTCCGTACTGCTCTTCACTTTTCCTCACCCGGGGATTGCTACGGGCTCTTGCCTGAATTCGAAACAGTGAAAATGTGGACTCGTGTTTGGCCGCCTCGTCGAGGCTCAGCTCACCAAACTCTACGCGAATAAAAACCCCTATAATAACAGGTCGGAAATATTCTAATTTGTCACCGAGGGAGGAAAAGTAGAGCAGTCGTCCTCAGGTGCAAAATTACGACCCGAGCCGACGGTGAGGGTTGTAAGCACCTGGGGAATGCTTGTCTCGTCCTCCTCCCGAGGGTTGAATATGATTTTTTTGCCAAAATGGACGAAAGTGAGCGTTTTTAACCAAGCGAAACGAGGTTAGAATGCTCACTTTTACTTCATGTATGCAGAAAATAGTAGATTACATACCGTGGCCAGTAAAGTAAGGCATGTCCCAGATCACATGGCATTGTCGGCCGAGGCGAAGCCGAGGCCAACAAACATGTGATCTGAGGCTTTCTTATTTACTGGCCAAGCTGTGTATACTATTTTTCTGCCCTCCGGCCGGAAAGCCTCAACTTTCAGTCCGCCGCGCTAAACGAAGTTGCCACTTTCCGGCTACGTCGAGTAGAAAAATAGTATATACAGCTTGGCCAGTAAATAAGAAAGCCTCAGATCACATGTTTGTTGGCCTCGGCTTCGCCTCGGTCGACAATTCCATGGGATCTGAGACATTCCTTACTTTACTGGCCACGGTATGTAATCTACTATTTCCGTACTGCTCTTCACTTTTCTTCGTCCGAGAATTGGTACGGGCCCTTACCCGAATTTGAGAGAGTGAAAATCCCGACAGAAAAATATGCCATTCCTGGGGTTTTTTGACTTGCGTAATTGGCCGCCTCGCTTGCGGCTGGGCTCACCAAACTCCACACGAGTAAAAAACCCCTTAACGACCAGCCGGAAATATACTCTTTTTTGTCACTCAGTCTGCAAAGCCCTACTTCACGGCCGCTTCGCGGCCGTAAAACCGCCCATACGAACGTCGTGACAAGAAATATTGTTTGACGCATGGCTGTGAAGAACTTTTCTGCCTCATATGATTACAGCACTCGCCTTCGGCTCGTCCTGTAACCTCATATTCGCCAGAAAAGTTCTTCACGGCCGGGTGTCAAAATGTACTATTTGGCTCGTGGTAAAGCCTCCCACTGGCCAAAAACCACTTTTTTCACTCGTTACGAAATATACTATTAAGTGATGCGAGTTTCGGTTACGTGCTTTTCAATAATTATTTCATTATTATTTCCGGCCATGTGATTTTTCCTAATGACGTCATTACTTCTGGTCGCGTGTTTCGTAAAAGTGATGAGGTCATCACTTGCGGTCACGTGATTTATCTAAAAATGATGACGTCATTACTTCCGGTCATGTGATTGAAAAAAAATGACCTTATCACTTGCGTCACGAGATTTGCGAAAATAATCTTTTTAAAAATGATGGCATCTTCACAGAGGAATCACGTGGTCGAAAGCGATGACGGCATCATAAAAACAGTCGATACACGTGGCCCGATGCGATGACGACATCATTAAAAAAAATTTGCCCGCTGGTGATGGCATTATTAAAAAAATCACGTGAGCAGCAAAAATGACGACATCATTTTTCCAAAATCACTCGAACGAAAATGACAACGTCATTTTGCGCGGGTAATTGTTAATGTATGTTTATAAATTACATCTCTTCCATTCGAATCGGCTAAGATATATTTTTCATAATATATATTTCAGAAATCAGAGTTACATGATAGTAGTGTCTGATTTCCTCCTGATGGATATTTTATGTTTCAAAATACATTTTTTTAAAATGACTTTTAAAAGCACGTATTGTTCATTGGTATTAGAAGTGTCGCGATCTTTAATTGACGTTTAATTCTTACCGTAGGGGAAGATAACCAATCCAACATGTCCATAATTTATGCAATTAGATCAGTAAAAAAATAAGTAAATTGGTTAGACAATTCTATTGATTTTGTTTACAAAATATTTTCAGTTGAACATCTCTCGACGTAATTGAACTGTGGAAACTTTATAGAAAAGTTATCAATAGAAAATATTTAAAGCTCATAGAAATCCAACAGAATTATTTAGCAAATCTTCGAAATTTTACTTTTATTACATTTTTTCGTACGTGTCGAACTAACTAAAAACACACCGTATTCAAACTTCAATCAAATAGTAAATTAAAAGCGTTAAAGCACTCAACTTCTTTAAGCTACAGACAAAAATTTAATTGATTGCCTTGTCAATAGTACTAATAATATATATATATATTTTTCGAGTTATTGTATTCGGGGAGATTGACCACGGAATTGTATCAATATAATAAATTGATAACTTAAAAACTTAGACGTGAGTTTATAATTACTTACGGACAGGTGCAGATATCCTCGGGACAATGAGGTGGATATCTCAAACAATTGGTCTGACACCAATTGTCCATTCCCGGTATAAATCTGTAAATTTTATGTGGTACACAGACCTGTGATCTTATCACAAGTGGTACAACTTGATTCTCTAATCTGTAATCCTGATAGTAAAGGACAAATGGATTGTCCTGTTGGTGAATGAATGCAGGTGGTACAGCACCCGTGCTCGTGACAATATTAACATCGGCACAATTTCTGAAGGTCTCGGGTCTACCACAGCCAACGGCTTCTGTTCCATTGGCACATGTGCCCCACATATTACCTGGAATTTTGTTATTCGATTGTTGTTTTCCGCCCTTTTTTGCAGCCTTGGACTTTCACTCGCAAGCGATCATTTGGCTTATTTCTTGTATTTTTTATTTTTTTTTTTCGGTGGCACTCACCTGTGTAATAATTCCACTGCATTACGCATTGAGAGCAGGTGAGGTAGGGGGGTAATGATACACGGTAACGAAAAATAGCTTTTTTATCGCTGTCCTCGGGTATTACAAATTTAACTTCTTCGGTCCCGGCGAGGTACAGGGGGTACTTGTCGAAACAGTCTTGTGTTGCTGGAATCCGTGGATTGTTGTTTGGGCAGAGGTACAGCTCGAAGTGGCCCTGATGATTGGCTGTTAACTCTATCTCTATGTCTATTTCCTGAAAATAAATATTTGTGAGGCTTTTTGCGTTGCGCAAATATTGTTATTGAGTAGACGGATCTGTCCAAAAAATTTTGAAAGTGAGGGTGTTCTACGACATTATCTAGTACACTAGATTGCCCAGATGATTTACCAGATGACATTGGGTCATCTTATCTAATCTTGTCCTGACTTTTCCAAATTTATTACTCTCTTAAAAATAATGTAAAAATATTTTTCGAAGAATTATGAGATCATTTACAGTTCGAGATAAAATGGGACTATCTCATCTTGACGAATGTAGATAATTCGACATTAACATGAGAGATAGTCCCTTTTCATCCATAGAATAGGTAATTGTCTTCCAAAAATATTGCTAAAAATCTCTTAAAAATTTTACCTGCCCAGCAGTATAATGCCTGGTAATAGTTCCTTTAGCAAATTCGCCCCCGGCCTCATGAGGTCGAGGTTCCTTCAAGTGATAAGCATCGCCGCATATACCGCACTGGCCCTCATTCTGAACCCACTGAACTATAAAAGAAAAAAAATCCAAGAATCATGTTTTATGTCCTCCCATTACTCCTGATTTATGGAAATTAGGTTTTATTCACTCATTCACCCATTCGCCCATTCAACGCAACATCAATATCAGATAGGATTTTATTTTTCAGTCGTTGCCTGCAATTACTCTCTATCTCGACGAAATTACGCCAGTCGTTTCTCTCATTTTTTTTTATTGCGGGTAGTATTTTTTTTACTATTTCTTTTACTTACCGGCGTAACCTCCGCAGAAAAGCTCATTGTCGTTATAGTTTACAGGATTGGGAAATCCAAATCGCCACATGCTATTTCTCGCTGGTGGATCCATGAGTCTTCCATGACTCCTCACTTCAATCACCTTCGGAAGATAGATTAATCAACATTAATATTAATAATAATTAATTGAAATCTAAGAGAATGATTTTTTTTTTTCTAATAAATTAGTTTTAGTATTTTAGTTTTTAATAAATTATTTTTAATGAAACCGGTTATTTTTGCATTAGATAATTGCCGCAACAATTAATGAATCATTCGTTGAATATAAAATGAATATGTGATATTGTTTATATTATTTGCAAATCCAGATAAAATATTATTTCAGGAGAATTGTGCATACCGAATCGAATGAATTTGACACATTAAATCCGAAGAAGTGATAACAGAGATGACTTCCATTTTTTGAAAAAAAATCACGAAATATTTAAAAATTGTAATGGAAGGTGATAAATATCACATCAATCGATGTAACTACAACCTTCCTGTACTGTCACATCGGAACTGATATTGAAAATTCTATCAACGGAATCCCGGTCTGGACTATCCATTTTTTGAGTAGAAATTTCTTGTAAATTTTATATTGAGAATAATCCCGGATTCCATCCTAACCACTCCAAATCCCACCCAATGGTTTCCTATGACGTTGGAAAAATGTGGAACGCTCTATAAATGCCCTTCTTGGATGTAATTTCTGTGAGCATAAAATCTCAATTTATTTCGGGAATTTTAACATGAAGTAAGCAAAACGAAAAAGAATCGCAAGAATAAAAAACTAGTAGTGTTATCGCTCTCATCTTTGAACTGAGTCTGAAGGACATTCAAGTGAATTTTTTGAGCCGTCTTCTATTGAATTCAAAACATTTTTTTTTGCAATACCTGCCAAAGTTCCCTTTTCGGTACGGTTTTTCGTGAGTAAAATGGTACTTTGGCGTAGAGTGTGACATGACCTTGCTTTTTCCGCACTCCGTACTCAAAAAAAACACTTTGCCCTCCAAACCTCCCCTCGAAGCGAACTTTAGCAGGTATTGCAAAAAATTGGGTGTGCAACACGTGCGTATCGCCTTTTTCATCACGCTGCGTCGGAAAAGTAACTTTTCAGTCACTCTCCGCTTCGCGTCGAGTGACTGACCAGTGCTTTTTGGACACATTCAGATGAAAAATTATGATCGTAAGTCGTGAAAAAAGTGGTTTTTGACTCGTGGGATTATATCACTCGCCGTCGGCTCGTGATATAAACCTCCCACTCGCCAAAAACCATTTTTTTTCTCTTGTCACGAAATATACTATTTCATCACGCTGTGTCGAAAAAGTAACTTTTCAGTCACTCTCCGCTTCGCGTCGAGTGACTAAAAAGTGCTTTTTCTCCCCGGCGAAAGCAAAGTACGCACTTCCCTCCCGCTACGCGGGAGGGAATTGCGACTTTACTCCTACGCCGGGGAGAAAAATCATGTTCTCACCACGGAAAGTAAAATAAAGGAGCCTTA
>JAPYZM010008868.1:0-11496 GCA_030522845.1 Psyttalia concolor | reverse complement strand
GGTTTTTGGCGAGTGGGAGGTTTATAATAATATAATCCCACGAGGCAAAAACCACTTTTTTCACGTGTTACGAACAATATTTTTCATCTCAATGTGTCGACAAAGCACTTTTCAGTCACTCTGCTTCGCGTCCAGTGACTGAAAAGTTACTTTTCCGACACAGCGTCATGAAATAGTATATTTCGTAACAAGAGAAAAAAAATGGTTTTTGGCGAGTGGGATTATATCACTTGCCTTCGGCTCGTGATATAAACCTCCGACTCACCAAAAACCATTTTTTTCACTTGTTACGAAATATACTATTTTCTATTGTAATCAAACTAATAGTATATTTCGTAACAAGTGAAAAAAAATGGTTTTTGGCGAGTGGGAAGTTTATATCTCGAGCCGAAGGCCAGTGGTATAATCCCACGAGTCAAAAACCGCTTTTTTCACGTGTTACGAACTATATTTTTCATCCCAAGGTGTCGGAAAAGCACTTTTCAGTCACACGACGTGAAGCAGACCGTGACTGAAAAGTTACTTTTCCGACACAGCGTGATGAAAATATTTTTACTGGAGTGTTATTTTCTATTGAAATCGCAGATTTATGAAAAACGAAGTGAATATTACGTCAAGAAAAATAAATATCATGACAGTTTGCATTGATTTTCGCCATACCTACCGTTCGTGAAAAACCAACATGTCATGTGCAGTTCAGTAGTAGCTTTTCGAAGAAGTGATAAGAAGTGAAGTTCACTTGGAGCGGAGGGAGGGAGGTACAGGAAAAGGTTTAACAGATTATGCTCCTACTGTTTTGTAAATTTCCAAGTGTAGTGTATTAGTATAAGGCGAGTGATATAATCCCACGAGTCAAAAAACACTTTTTTCACGTGTTACGAACAATATTTTTCATCTCAATGTATCGAAAAAGCACTTTTTAGTCATTCGACGCGAAGCGGAGAGTGACTGAAAAGTTACTTTTCCGACACAGCGTGATGAAAATTATTATTTATCATGGCAGAACGGGTAATTTTGGACATCTCTCATTGTGATACGGATGTAAAAATAAGTGATAGCAATAATTAAAATACGAAAACATGCAATGTTGTATACAAAGTCAAATTATATCTGTCTTTTCTCCAAATTGACAGAGATAAACGAGTTTTATGGTATTTCCATAGCGACTTACGATTACAGTTTTGTAATGTCATTTTGGCCTATTTCATGATTTTTGTTGAGCATTTTCTTTCGCAAGGCACCCAACATTTTTTGTCCATTATACATGCTCATGTTCTTGAGTCTGGACAGTCGCGAGTACGTAGAGTGAAAGCATCTCCAAGTCAAGGGGCGTCTCGATTAGCATTATCAGACAACGATAATCCGAGAAATTGCCTCAACACATGGCAAAAATAAACCTCTTATGAGCAACTCTCAGTTGAACTGATTAAATTTGTTTACACACTTTTTTCAATTGTCTACTGTAGTGTGCCCTAAAAGGACGGGAGAAGTTCATCATGCTTGAAGAAACTCAATCTCTTAGTATTTTTATTTCCCACTGTGTTATCAAATAGTATATCTCTCACCTAGGGAGGAAAAGTAGACAAGTTGTCCTCGTCCCAAGGGCTGAATACGATTTTTCTGCCAAAATGTACGAAAGTCAGCGTATCGAACCGAATGAAGCGAGGTTAGAAAACTCACTTTCGGTTGATGTAGGCAAAAAAATTGAAGAGTTCAAATCGGGTTTGCGGAAAAAATAGCCGGAATGAAGCTCAATATTTCAAATAAAAGATATTGCCCTTGTTAAGTTAAACATATTTACTTTTATGTATTTTTTTCTTATTCGAATTATTTAGCGAGGTATTGACGATCAGCGGAATCGGGGCGTGATACTGTGCAAACTTTTTCTCGGGGAATTTGAATGCCGGATATGTCGAAAATGGATTTAGATACAGTAGTAATCGATAAGAACAAGTATGTTCAGTTTTATAAATGGAACATCTTTTATTTGACGTTTTTTTTTTCCATCCCCGAATTTTTTCCGATAACACTCCATTAAACAATTGACTTGTCGAAAAATCGTAGGTGCTATCACACGCCTTTTGCCTACATGATAAAAACATACGGGAAAGTTTCCCCGCTCTGCTGATACTCAATTACTCAATTAATTAATTACTCAATTCGACTCGACGGTCATAATATTATGAAAAATAAAAATGCTGGCTAGATTTGAATGTCAACTAATGTAATTAAATTCGGTTGTGACCTCCTTTTAAATATCGAATGTATTTCTGGAGAATCGGAGAGTTAATTAATATCACTCACTGAATCCAATGAAAGTTTGAAAAATTCGATTGATGAGGCTGCAGTTTTATGCACCAAGTGCACACCATCTCCGTTGGTTAATTTCGTAGGGCCCAAGGCGCATGTTAGCAGACTGAAATATATATTCGCGAAAGTGGATCGATGCCAAGGGACACAAACCGAGCCAAACAGTTGTGCACAGACGTTCATAGACAAATGGAAAAACCTGCGGCTTCGAATATGCAACCACTCAACGTTATCACAGACGCCATTTTCCATTCGAAATTGCAGCTATCAGGGTAATAACTTCCCAACTCCGTCAACGTGTCAACCGCTCAGTTAGCAAAGTACGTTCTCTCATAAGTTCATATCAAGACTCAAAAACCGTGGTTTTATGTGTTATGTCCGTTCTTTATTCTCCTCGTCGATAAATCGCGAATCTACCAATACATCAAATTTTGCTGTTAACCTTCTTGGAAGGCGAATTCTTCGAAATCCGCGGGGGATGGGGCAGAAGAAATTGCCACAAAAAAGGAGAGATTAATTGCAGAGTAGCTTTCCGTGGGCTGACCGTGACCTACGCAACGGACGGGTCAAGGTCAATCCCCGGGAGCACGCGCCAACGACAGTAAGTGAAGTTTCTTGATAAAACAAGGATGTGGACTAGCGTTTCATGACATATAGGACCAGTTTGAATGATTCTCTGGGGCTTAAACAGAGCGGTTTGTTTCAATAATTGAAAATCAGCGGGTCGAAGTCGTTGTAATACCGAAAACATTCACAAGAGGTGCGTCCGGGGATTCTAAATGTTTTGGAGTACAATACTTCTGAACACTGTTGTTCTCGCTGTGAGATTCAAGCTCGGAATATGAGAATAACTACAATCTAACTAAGTGCAATAAGCTAAAATTTTTCATCTGAACTAGAGCATTTGTGGAAACTCTGAATTTTTCGAGAATTTGAAACGTAATTCCAAAGAATCTAAATAGTTCTTCTAAAATTTAACGGAGAATTGCAGTAGATGTAATATAGAATATTATTGGACTTGCGTATTAGATTTGGCTATTTTTGTAGTGTTAAATGATTGCTGGTCCTGTTTTGGTCAGTCTCGATCAGCCACGGATCCCACTACGCATTAAAAAACTGATCCAAGATTAGTCATAACCAGTTTTTATTGATTAGTTTTTTTTATCACAGACTGTTTTGAAACTCTCCTCGGGTCATCTTTGATGAGTGTGACGGCCGCAATCGTATGATCTGGAAAGTTTTTGGCTACATAGTATAAACAATATTGTTTTATCACGCTGTTTCAGAAAAGTAAGTTTTCCGATACATTGAGATGAAAAATCTTGTTTGTACCTCATGAAAATAGTAGTTTTTTGCTCGTGACATTATATAATTCGCCTTCGGCTCGTCATATAAACCTTACACTCGCTAAAAACCACTTTTTTTCACTTGTTACGAAATATATTATTTCATCACGCTGTGTCGGAAAAGTAACTCTTCAGTCACTCCGCTGCGCGTTGAGTGACTTGTTACGAAATATACTTTTCTGACACAGCGTGATGAAATAGTATATTTCGTAACAAGTGAAAAAAAATGGTTTTTGGCGAGTGGGAGGTTTATATCACTCGTCTTCGGCTCGTGATATAAACCTCCCACTCGCCAAAAACCATTTTTTTTCACTTGTTACGAACAATATTTTTCATCTCAATGTGTATATTTTTCATCTCAATGTGTCGGAAAAGCACTTTTCAGTCACTCGACACGAAGCGGAGAGTGACTGAAAAGTTACTTTTCCGACACAGCGTGATGAAAGATATTGTTCGTAACTTGTGAAAAAAGTGTTTTTTTTTCACTTGTTCCGAAATATACTAATTTTACTGCTACTATATTCATCTCGTGCCAAAAAGTACTTTTATAATCACTTGGGAATAAAAAATCGTTTCAATTACTTCTGATTGAAGAGGGGCAGAGTTGGCCACTCGTTGAACATAACATTACTGAGAATGGTATATTTCTAATCTAGGGAGATAAAATAAAGGACCCTTGTCTCCGCGCACAACTATGAACCGAGCTGAAGGCGAGGTTGATAAGCATGAGGATAATGGTCTGTTATGTTACTTTCCGTGGTTAAAAGCCGATTTTTCGATCTGGCGTAGGATTAGTAAGATTACCTTTCCCCTTCGTGGGAGCGTAATCTCGCTACCGCAGGGGCGAGAAAATCATATTGTATGACACATGTGGGACAGGAATTTTTAGCTTGTATGATTGGCAGTCCTTGACTCCCCTCGCGCCAACTTTACAGCCATGAAAATTCCGCTTTACTCGCGTCGAAATACACTATTTTGATAACGCTGTGCCGAAAAAGGAAATTTTTGGCATATTGGGATGAAAAATTTGGTTTGTAACAGCTGTAGAAAATGCTTTATGGTTCGTGGGATTATATAACTCGCCTACGGCTCATGTTACGAAATATATTATTATTTAATTTGGTTACATCCAGTGAAATGTTCTTACTTCCTCCATAACGCCTTGAATATTTTCAACCTGTTCGAGGAAAATAATAATCCTGAAAGGAAGAAAAAAAATATCCTTAAGTTGACCAATTTTTTTTTCTGCCGAGAAAACCCGGAACTGTTTATTTCCATTTCCACCAGCAGTCTCCTGCGCACGTGTAGTTTTGCAATTGTGAAGTTGATACTCCCCGTCATCAACTAACATTATTATGAAAATTATTCCTCCTACTGTTTGAATACCCGAGAGCTATTTGTCGGGACTGACTGCAGTGCGTTTTGTGCAGCCTCTGCACAAATAAACTAGGCATTTATGGTTTGAGAAACTGGTGAAATGCTTTTCCGCAATTCTTGCGTAATTCGATCCTCGTGGCAACTGGAATTATATTCTCCTTGAATAGCACGAATCACAGTGGAAATGAGATTTATGGATAAGTTTCTCATTACACGAATTTTCAGTGATGAATGTTTTTATTTCTTTGGTCAGGTGGTTTCCTCTATCCTAGAAGTCCACAAAAACTACTCACGTTTGTTGCATTGACGCTTTGACTGCTGAGGACAACTGATCATTACAGAAATTGCAATGATTTCTTCCTGCTGCGAGTCATATGCGCAACATTAATTAACATTTTTTGTTGGAGGACGTTGAGAATTACAAACTTGATTCATTAATGCTGGGTCGCCTTTCCACCTGCTATTTTAGATGCAATTGTTCAGCAACGTTAGAATTGATCTTCGGATTGTCCTCGATTATGTGGTTTCATGTTAACAAGTTATAGAGGCGAATAAAAAAATTGAATGACACATGCTAAGGTTTTTTTATATTATTTCATAGTAAAATGAAGATAAACAGTCCGAATGTTTTTAGAAGATTTCTGTGGAAAGGAACCTAATAAATAACTAATAGAAATAACCGTCGAATAGTCTTCACAAATAGTAAGATATAAATGTTTTTGATATCGGTATAATTCTATGAAAAAATTACGCAAAAAATAGCGACTTCTGAGCGAAATTATGGGAAAAGTTATTGAATTTTCAGTAAAATTCCCTGGTTTATTAGAAATGTTTCGAAATTCAACCGATTACGTTATTCGAATTTGTAACGCCATAGTTAAATTCAATTCAAAATTAAATTGATCCTTGAATTTTTACTTATTTTGAAAATTTAACAAAATTGAGATTTCCATTTGAAGAGTATTTAAATTGATATGAAAGTCCCAAAATGATTTCCGGTTAATGTGATAAACAGTCAATCAATTTTTGTGCTTCACTATTTCCACTTTATTTGTTCATTATAGTGTAGCACAGTATATTGATTATAATCTAATATCTATAATATACTATAACTAAAACAATTAAAACAAAAAATCATCACCTAATATACATTTGTATTTATATGTATATGTACTAAACTAGATTTGAAAGAGGTAAGCAATGTCAGAGATTTAATAATTTTATTAAATATGTAGGAATTTAGCCGTCACTGTATACTCATAAATACGATAGATTTTTTTTTAATATGGGATCAATTAAGATTAAATGATTGCAGTCATTTTATCTCATTATTTAAAGTCTGAGTAAAGGGACGAAATTGGGATCTCCGAATATTCCATGTAAACCAAGGACAATGATGACTCAGGCGATTTTTTTCAGTGATAAATTAATCGCCCCGTGATGGAAAATCTCCAACGATCTATCAATTTCACGTCATCAACCTAGAAATTATGGGAGTGGAGAGTTCCATTCCCACAGTCCCATTCAATCGGTTGACTCTTGAAAAAAATTGGTTTCGATTTTTGTGTTTTTTTTTTTTCCACCAAAATAACGTTTTGCTTTCGCAGACTCTCCTACGTAATAACAAGGATTGAGTAGAGTAGGGGACCATCACCCGGAGACTTCTAAACTGCTCACTGCCGATCTTTGTTGTCAGTCTTGCATGGAAAGTGTATCGGTGCAGTTTTACTTGCAAAACTCCGTTGGCTCAAACTTTACGGCTTGACTGTTATTTTATGCAGAATCGCGGAGAGCCCTAGGACTAGGTCTTTAGCTTCAAAGGTACCAGGAAGTTGTTGAGTTAAAAACAGGGATTTTATTGTAATGAAATAACAAGGGAAAATTATTTTGTGTATATTAGAGAACGAATTTTTTTTTGCACAGTGCCCAATTGAAGTTGTATTTTTTTACATAAAACTAGAATGGACCTCCTACTAAAATTTATTCATCGTTCGGTTAAAAACAAAAATAGTAGGCGTACATAAAATTATAATATGTTACGTAAAAATTCCACAAACTAGTGTAATTATGGTTGAAGTTATTTTATTCATCATGCATTAAAAATCAAAAACAAAAATATTATCTTTTACCAATCTAAATACAAATTTCATTAGTTCAAGACAAATTACCCGCCTTCAAAGAATATAATGCAAATTATATTTAGTTCTAATAAATAATTTCTTAACAATAAATAAATAATTAAGTTTTCATAATTTAAACATTGTCACTAAATACATATGTGAATTCGTGGATTTTCAACACAAATATTGTGAAAATACATATAAAAATCTCGTTAAAAAATTTTGTCGAATTCAAATGAATAATTTTTTCGTAATTATCAACAACCTTTGTGCATGTATATTGAAATTACTTTGAATCTCTCCTGACTTACATCTGACAGGACCTAAAACCTCAGAAATTAGTCCGCATGGCAACGTCCATCGGTTCAATTATTCGGGCTTCAAAGTGACAATGACTGTACAATGAAAAATGTAAATTTCCCTTGATTCGGAATCGGCCACTTAGACCTCATTAAACTTAATACTTCCCACGAATCGATAAGACGGAGGTATTCCTAGCGAAATTTATTTTTGTCCGTAGTAAATGATGCAGGCACTGGGTACGATGGAGCAAACCGTTGGCTGGGTCGCAAAGGACGTGCCCATTGATGGGTGCAACGACCTACCATCATTACTCGTCAGCATCAAGCGCACTAGTGGATCAATCGAGAGTGACATGGACAGCGGTTATCAGGATGTCTGTTTTGATAATCGTTCAGAAAGCCCAGCAACATCCCAAGCAACATCCAAAGATTTCCAGGAGTCAGGCGCTGGCTTGATTGACAAGGACACTAATTCCGACACTGAGTCAATGAGACAGTTGAAGGACCGGAGTTTCCACGCCGAAACCATAGATGAGAATGTGAAGCAATTGATCTCGTCCTTTAATAAAAAGTTACCAGAAAACTGGAGTGCATTGGGAAAAATAGAGAGGCTGGAGGTTGTCAATGGCTATATTCGTCAAAATTTTTCAAATGTGCCAGAGAGTTTGGTGGCTAATCTTTCAGGAGTTTTGGTGCCTGGTGATTCTGGAAATCTACCATCTGACCTGCCAGATTGGCTGGACAAGGAAAAATTTAATAGGGGCCAACGCTTCGCAAGGGACAACATATTTGGGATCCTTTTCTCTCAAGGCTTGTCGTTGTACACTTTGTACTCATTCGCGGACGGCCTCAAGCCTATTATCATGACAGGACGATCTTCAGATCCGTATACATCTTTTAAACGGTAACTTTTGACATTATAAATAAGGAAATTTACTAGATTAGCGTATTAACGTGTTTGATTTCCTATTTAATACGTTTTCATTCATATTCTTAGCGATTGTTCAGAAATGAGTAAGAGTAAACCCCCGGTATTTCCGAGTTCTAAGAAAATGCTTCACCAAATTTGTAGGATTGATTGCAGGATTTAATAAATCTTAATAAAGTATATCTTCTTGGAGCTATTTCGATAGAGAATTTTTGCTCAAAGACATAAAAACTTGAATGATTAGTATTATAGACTAAATAAGATCTTAATAATTTGAATATTAAAGTGTTTATGAAGTCTTATACAGTCAGCGAAGTAGTTTTCAGTCGAGTTCCTCTTTATGGCGATCGAGTCTGCTCAAAACGTATTCATGTATAAGGATAATAATTTATGTCCTGATCACTCCTGTCATTTTTTATTCGGAAGTTACTATATTGAGGAATCTACCAAGTAAAAAACATTTCCCATTCACGTAATATCGTGTAAAAAAGAGAATTATGAGAGCAACCAATCGGGATATTGAATGCGCGTTCTGTTAGGCAGGAAACGCAGAAGTGCCGCTCACTAGGCAGGCAAAAAATAATCAAATGCGAGTAAGAATGATAATTTTATCCTCTTACTGTCCACGTTAACAGATTTAAGTAGCGGAAAAAAGGAAAAAACGACAATTTTAATTGTAAATACAGAATTCGAAAACTAGTACCCCATGATGAGGTCCTGCAATCGAATCGGGTTTGATTTTTATGATGACAAACGCAATAATAAGCCATTGGTAAATGCAAATATATGTATAAGTATACTTGTTCCATTATTAGCCTAGAAGTAAATGTGTAGGCAGAACGAACAATGTTCAATATATAATATATTTTTTAATTATATAATATAGTCTTTGTTTTGCTACTCTTATCTGGTGCTTATCGGTTATTTTTGCTGATACTCAGTTCCAAAACATTTTCCCGTATTTACCCTGAAGGTTTTTTGTTTTGTCTAATTATTGATTTCACATATAATATATGTATACGGAAAGTAAAAATTACTGGTAGAATAAAGCCGAATAGGAATCCCAGGCAATTAAGAATTCAAATTTCAAAGTAAAAAAATCGAAACTGAGAGTAAAAAAAATGAGATGACAGGATAAGAACAACTATCTCTGCTTCGCGTCGAGTGACTAAAAAGTGCTTTTTCGACACATTGAGATGAAAAATATTGTTCGTAACACGTGAAAAAAGTGGTTTTTGACTCGTGGCATTATATCCCTCGCCTTCGGATCGTGATATAAACCTCCCACTCGCCAAAAACTATTTTTTTTCACTTGTTACGAAATATACTATTTTAAGTAACTGAAAAATGAGAAAGTAAAAACGCAAAAAATGAAATTAAAGGGTTTTTGAACAATTGAATAATTCTTTTCAACTGGAAAAAACAGTAGAAAAATGCGCAGAGCCACAATAAAAATTAAAATGAAATGACAAACATTTGGGTGTTCTTTCACTATCTTTTCTAATACAGATGGATATTTCGAGTTCTCTAAAAGTCCTTTTCTCTCCTTTAAATTATTCATGAATAATTTTTTCGTCCGGTGATTTCACCCTACAAGGTACTTATGCAAAAAAAATCAGATTCATTAAAAGAAGATGACATTGAAGTGTTGAAAAAAGTTGTCAATGCAGCTATAAAAAGATTTATTCTCTCTATTTTTCCTTTAATAGTCTTCAATGAGTTCAAGGACAACAGAAATGTCAGTCGTTATTGTACCCTCCACTCCTCATTGCACATTGAGTTCAATGGCCAAATTGCCTCTGAAGAAAATTTGTAATTGAGCAAATTTCAAAACTCTTCATTAACATTGAAATGCATTCTTAGGTTTTTGTCAACAGCGAGTAGAGTAAGAAATTGGTTCACCACGGATCCTTGGACAAAGGGAACGCCGGCGTACAATGATGTACAGGTAGTCAGAAGTTTGCACACTAGTGTCAGGAAGACATTGCAGAATATGACCATATCAGAGCTTGACAGACAAGCAAAAATCAAGGATCCAATGGCGGTGAGGACTGATTTGCTGTTGGAGGACTTCAGAGACTCCTGTCCCGTTCCCAAAGATGGACAGTGTCCCTACGCAATGCCAGAGATGAAGGGCAAGAGGCCCAGGGGACTGAACCAGGGGGAAATGGGACTCACGATGTTTGGCTTCGTAGGGCTTCCGATCTTGTTTCCCCAGGCTTTTGGAATCCATGACGTGCGTAATGAGGATCTTGATGACTTTTGTCACCTCTGGAGGGGGTTGGGATATCTTCTGGGAATTTCGGATGAGTGAGTGAAAAATGGAAACATTTTGATCATTAACTGAAACATCAACGGTCATTAATTTGGTAGTTTGTTTTAAAAAAATCTGGAATGTTGTTCCGCTGTAAAATTTACAATGTTCGATACATGTGGGGAAAATATTTTTGGGCCATCACACAAGTCCACCACACATTTAGAGTTTTTAAAACGTATCTCGGAGCTGTAAGAGATATTCTTACTCTCTGGAAGACAACTTCTCGCTGAAACTATCTAGACCCAAAAAAATCATTCTTTTTTGTTATTCCACGAATTTAAAGTTGAGACTTAATTTTCAAGTCTAGATTAAAAAAAAATAAATAAAAGTCGAGACATTTGAGCGCCTCAAGTTGCATATCATCACTTGTTCTACATTAATAGTATATTTCGTAACAAGTGAAAAAAAATGGTTTCATCTCAATGTGTCGAAAAAGCACTTTTTAGTCACTCGACGCGAAGCGGAGAGTGACTGAAAAGTTACTTTTCATCACGCTGTGTCGGAAAAGTAATTTTTCAGTAAAAATATTGTTCGTAACACGTGAAAAAAGTGGTTTTTGACTCGTGGGATTATATCACTCGCCTTCGGCTCGTGATATAAACCTCCCACTCGCCAGAAAACATTTTTTTTCACTTGTTACGAAATATACTATTTCCGACACAGCGTGATGAAAAATATTGTTCGTAACTCGTGAAAAAAGTGGTTTTTGACTCGCGGGATTATATTACTCGCCTTCGGCTCGTGATATAAACCTCCCACTCGCCAAAAACCATTTTCTCACCACGGAAAGTAAAAT
>JAPYZM010008827.1:0-11079 GCA_030522845.1 Psyttalia concolor | reverse complement strand
GATTTTTTTCTTAAAATTAAAAAAAAACATTTTTCTTGTTTGTAAAAAAAATCTGATGTGATAGAGTAATTATGCAGGTAATTTTGTGTTCAAAATACTATAAATTAGTGATATTTATCACTCATATCAAACCAACTTTCAAAAAGAATTTTTTTGTCGGCCAGTGTAATAGTACAAAGCCCGGTAAAGAACGTTTTTTTTTTATTTTGTGCCTATATCAAGTGCAAAATGGGATTTATGACGACGTTATTCCCCCCTCTCAGCACCCCTTAAAACTCCACGGCTGATGGCCATAACCATAGGTAAATCTCGAAATTTTTATTTTACGAAACTTCCCAGGTGGGAATGGCGAAGGCTCCAACGGAAACAAGCCTGTTTGAGTCGAGATTCGCCAAGGCTGAGTATCTCAGGCCTGAAACAGGCTTGATTCGGTCATTTACGGCAGTCTTAAATCGAGGGTAACTTAGGGGGGCTTTTCTCAGGGACATTTCAAGCTTTGTTGAGGTTTTAAATGTTAAGGTTAACTACTTCAGGCTCAACGAAGGCTGGCTCAATCCTCGATAACCCAATTGACATTTCATTTTGTTATATTTTGATGACTATCAATTATTACGAAAATTTAATTGTATATTGGTATTTATTTCGAAAGATGCAGACCATCGAATCCTCTTTTTTGACCCCCTGAAAATATCCTAATTACCCATTCGATCGAGACGTGTAGCGCTCTACAGTTATCGATTGATCTCGACCACTCAACACTCAGCTGCACGTAAAGTCAGTATCAATGGCTCCGGATTTAGTGAGATATAACCTCTCGTTTAATGCCAAATAATAACAGTTTCAATTCTTTACGTTCTCCATTTTATGATAAACACGGTACCTAAACGTAAAAAGTCTTCTTATCCAATTTTTTTCAGTTTGGGATTCCAAGCCCAAAAACACCCTCCTTACATTCTCTACCAAGCTAGAAAACTATGCATATCAAGGTTCGTCTCATTCCTCAAAATTTCGTTTTTCGAGGCTCAGTTCAGCCTTTCCAGCGAGCTTTGAACGAGGCTTGTTTGACGAGCCTGAATGGATGTTATCATTTTAGGGTTAAAAGAGGGCTGATCCAAGACTAGATCCCAGCCCTCATTCAGGACTTTCGAGGCTCGGTTCAAGGTGTGACGAGCCCTTTTTCGATTGTCCATTCCTACCTGGATTACTACGAAATAATAAAATAAAAACGCTCTTTACCGGCCTTCAATTATTTTTTATAGGTTTTTTCATTATAAATTCATATTTATCAGCATACTCATCGCGACAAAATATTACATCGAAAAAGTCCAGATAATTTCCGCGGGAAAGATAATATATTTGAACGTAGATAACGTTCGAAAACATAATCGATCGGGGCCTAAAATGAAAATTGAAATCTCAAGTTTTCAAAAATTCAATTACTACTTAGACGAGAAAGGTTGAAATGGATTTTAAAACTTGATTCTAAAATTTTCTATTCATGAAACATTTTACAATTAAGCCACTATCTTGGCGATGTATATATATATATATTTAAAGAAGAGTCTACGACTTCTAAGTCGCGCCAGACACTCACCCAGCATGCCACCTCAGAGGAGAGACGGACCTGGGAATTGGTAATGTATTTTATATTCAATGACGCAAGAAATTCGCCCAGCCACCAAACCCCCTCGCTCCTTCCATACATAAAAAAAAATTCCTGGGATATAGATATATATCCGGTGGGTTGCGTCGCAGAACCGAGTTTGTTGTTGATTTGCATCGACACGAAGTAATAACGTTTATTGAAGTGTAAATGCACCTCTCTGAATTTCCAATGCATCTTCTCTTTGTATATATCGAGGAAACGTCTGCGATATGTGCGTGGAAAAAGAGGGGAAAAATCACATCGTCTATTCTAGATGATATTTAAGATTGTGTTGGTAGACGACGGCAGCTCAAAGATAGACAGGTTTTTCTTTCCAATTTTATTTCTTGTTTGACAAAGGAATGAGACAAATTCGTCCCAAGGACAAGAAAAAAAAACTCCCGACATATCAATTTAACTACCAGAATACAATTTTTAGCGGTTCCAAAGTGGCCTGTTTCCAAAATTAATGATTAATACAGTAACGTTCAGGGTGGTTAATTCTTTTCACTCCATTATCCTTCTATTTTGCCGAATGCGAGACTTGTAATTATTATATTCTTTCGATTTTCTAATTTTTATTGGAAATCCCTAGAAATAGGGAGAAACGTGAAGAAATGGTGTGCTTAAAAAATGTCTGTATGGGTTCAGAAAACAATTTTTGCCAGTCACGTGTAACACTGACCGGGCCAACAACAATTTTCAACCAATTTTCGATACAGTTTTTCCTGGTTATGTAAGAGGTGCTCTCACAGAAATTTTCAAAGTGTAGGATCCTGGATAAAAGAATTAAGATAAATGATTAAAAACGGTTTGATTCCTTCAAGAAAGTCTAAGTGACTCGCGTGGCCATGTAATCGGTCTATCGGTTAGAGTCTAGTGGAAAATAGTAATTTCATGCCCAAGGCTTGCATAACAAATCATCATCCATGAAAGCAAGGATAACAACCACGTGAGAAATAATTATATGTTTTTTATGGTGAGCATCGTCCGTGAAACTATGTTATGGCGGAAATTACAAAGAATTCGATATTTTTATTACCGGGTTCGACAACCACGTAAACAGAGTCAAATTTTAATTGATTGGATTTATCCTGTGATGAAAAATTACCTGTGTTCGTTTTAATGTGCTTACAATAAAATCCAGGTGATATAATTTGAGTAAAAGGAGTTTAAAATTCCCTCTCAACTGTATCGCCGTGCGGGAGCATTGTTGAAACAATCTTCATACATATAACAGATTCATATCTTTATGTGTAGTACACTATTTTCAACCCAATCTATCATGCAACATTCAAAATGGTGATTAGCAATTAACGCATCACACTGAAAATTTACCTACGAAACTGAGGTTTGATTAGGATATAACGATTATCCAAATTAAAGCTGAGACTTACGTCTAATTATGAAACTGTAAATAAAATCCAACTGTAATCATCCAAATGAATTGAATCGATTTAACAAAAAAACCTAAACCTAAATCAACCCAGTTGTGGAAAAATCAAAACTAGTTCTCCTATTATAAGAGATTCTCAATCGAATTACCGACTGGACAAGCTCGCTCACTCCACTCTCCCGCACCTGCACACAGTCCAAATTAGGTGCAACATTCATGAGTGCGTAAATCCCCTGCTCTCTCACATTCTTCGTAAAGTTGCAGTACAATTTCCTCAAATTGTATAATTTACCGATGGGCTCATCTGTAATTCGGCTGAGGAAACTCAAGTGCAGTTCCTCGAGATGTGGGAGTAGGTACAGGTTCTTGATACCGTTATCTGTCAGTCTGCCACAACCTGTGAGATTGAGAACTCTCAAGTTTGTACAACTCTCTGTAATTCGAGATACCACGTTGTTATTGATCTCATTGATGTAGGAGAGATTCAGATGCTCCAGGTGTATGAGAAGGCCGAAGTGAGGAAGATCATCTTTCATACAGCACGACTCAAGGTCCAGGTAAGTAAGGTTGAACCTACGATTCACGGCGACGATCATGTCTGGTTTCAGGCGGAAGTAATTCAGGGTGAGAGCTGACAGTTTTGTCAGTTTTTCGAAAGCCTGTGAAAAAAAAATGACGAAATCGTCGTAGAACTTTTATTTATCAGGTGTGCCTAGAAATTTCTAGGATGTCTAGTAGAAACTTTATTGCTTTTTGATTTGAGATTTGAAAGTACACAGAGTGTTCGGAAAAAATAGGCTAACTGTAGTACCTTCTTTGTACGAGATATCCTAAGAACAATAAAAATCCACTGCATTTCTATTGTCTTAGGGTATCTTATCCGAAGATCGCACTCTACTTTTTGTTGTGAGGGTTTTTTATTAATTTGTGTTTTGCCAGCATTTACACTGGAAACAAAATTCAGATGCAAAGTTATGACTCCTTACAACTCAGTTCAGTGAAATTTCTTTAATAAAAATAGTTAGTCATCAATATTCTTCCGTATTAATTAGCAAAGAAAACCAATAATTCCAATTATAAGACACGTGCCCATGATTTTAAATAAATAAAGAACTCTTAACAGAGTAAGTTTTTAGATAAATTGAATTTTCGATAAATCCATCGAATGGGCTCATTAGAGACAGACCAGTTGATAGATAGTTAAGGAAAATTTCAAGTTGGTTCAAAAATGAATACTAACCAAAGCATTTGAAAGAGCAAACGATAGGTTATATACTTAATGAGACACATCAAGTATGGGTAACATTATTTAAAGTGGAAAAAATGGAGAATGAAATAATAAAATACTAAAAACTGAAATAAAAATGAAGCCCCAGTGGACAGACAACCAATATCCCCCGATTTTACACGTTAATCGGTGACAAAGCTCATTAATAAATAATGAACGGATTATTCAATAATGAGTAACAATTAATTATTCATTACTCTTGAATGCATTGGATAATGGTAGATACATGATATTAAAGAAAATTCAATTGCTAAAAAGTAAAAATAGATAGTGTCCATCGATCCGTTTTCTTAGCAGCCTCCGGAAATCGACAAAGGACAAGCTATACTGAAGTCAGCATAACTTTTAACATGAAATGTTACCCCCATCACCTCCATTTTGCGTTTGATCGCGTTATCCCCACTCCTTCGTTTGATGTTAAAAGTTACGCTGACTGAACCATAGAATTTTTATTCTTGAGTATTTTCATTACAAAAATATGTCAAATATTTATATTTGGGGCGTTCCACGCTATTTCAATAGAAAAAAAGGACTTTTTTTTCAAATTTCGAGAAAATTTGAGTATGCTTCCAACTGTTAGCTAGCATTCCGTAGAAAATCACTGAAAAAAAAATTTTTTTTACAAGTTATGGGCAATTGACATTTCCGAGGTGGAACAAATGAGTGATTTTGAAAAAAATATAGCATGATAAGTATTAGTTTGAGCGAATAACTGTTGAAACACTTTTTCATTCTAAACAAGTGTAAGTTGCCATGAAAAAAAATGAATTGAACACAGTTAAACTTACTAGTGATTTTTTAATAAACAAATGAAAAAAATAAAATTAACCAAAAACGCATCTCTCAAAAAAATTTTTTAAAACATATGTTACAGAGTATATATTTACGAATTGCCTCTAAAAAAAAGCAATTATGACACTCTAGTAGTTTTCGAGATGAAGGGTTTTTTATATCGCGCCGTCAGGGACAGCAGCGCTATCACCTGGGCGCAGTGAATGCCCCGCCGGGATCTACACTGTCCAGTAGATTCTCCTCATCTGGGAGATGAATATATTGGATTGAATATATGAATTTAATGATTTCCATGGATTGGAATCCCGGATAACTGGAATCAACCCAGCGATACAGAGAAGAGGAGAGTGATTGCAGACATCCAGTACGTAATTACCGAAACATTCAATCTTCAGAAACTGTCCTCAGAAATCAAAGATCTAGTTGCAGAGGTTAAGGGAAAATTGAACTATGCTCGAACTCCAGCGGATCCTAAGTCATGGTAAGTCAGCTGTATTCGGCAAACATTCAATGTTCCTTACTATACAGCAGGTCGTGCTTGTATGATCCATCAAGAGGAAGGACTTGGAGCTGTTGTGCCCGAGAGGACACGTCGATCATCATTGAGTATGAATATAACACAGGTAATGAAGGAATTTTACAAAACAGACGAAATCAGTCGCATAATGCCTGGTAAGAAAGATTGACTTTCAATTAAGATAAAAAAAGTTCGTCAATATGTTCAGAAGCGTTTAATTTTATCGAATTTGAGATAGGTATACGCGGATTTTAAAGAAAAATTTCCGGATGTAAAAATAGGATTTTCAAAATTTGCCGAATTTTATCCACGCGAATGTGTGTTGGCTACTACCAATGGAACTCATTCTGTTTGTGTTTGTAAGATTCATCAAAATTTCAAACTTAAATTATTAGGACTAAAAGCATTTCAACTACCCAACGCGCTTGGATTTTGCTCATTTCCAACGAATTATTGAGAAATATTGAGTGCAATTATTTGTGAAAGACCCACCTCATTGTGCCATTTCGGTGAATGTCCTAAATGTCCAGGCATCGAGAACATTCAACTTCATTTAGAGGAGGTTTGTGATTTAAATGTCATAGACTCAGTGACTTACATGACTTGGACTGCTACTGACAGATCTGACCTAATTGAAAAAATGGAACCGGTAGATTCATTTATCAGGAATTTGTGTATAGATTTGAAAGCTCTCAGACAACATGACTTCATCGCTAAAAGTCAACATGCATTCTTGAATGAACTTAAAGACAATATAAAATTTGGTGAATGCATAATTCTCGGTGATTTTGCTGAAAATTATAGTGTTTTAATTCAGTATGCGATTCAGGGATATCACAAAAAATCACGTCACTCTTCCCCCAATTGTTACTTATTATCGAGATAACGGCAAGTTAAGGCCCGAGAGTTTTGTTTTAATTTCAGAGTCCCTTAATCACGACACTGCTGCCGTTCATTTATTCCTTAGAAAAATCATCAACCGCTTGAAAACTAAATTCAGTCAAATCAATAAAATATTTTATTTTTCGGGTGGTGCTATTTCTCAATACAAAAATAAGAAAAATTTTATTAATCTCGTTTATCATGAATTGGATTTCAATATAAGTGCTGAATGGCATTTCTTTGCAACGTCCCACGGAGAATCGCCATGTGATGGCATTGGTGGAACAGTGAAGAAAGCCGCAGCGCGAGCAAGGTTGCAGCGACCATATGACAATCAAATTAAGACTCCACGAGACTTTTATGAAGTCACAAAAAAAACCCAATTAAGTCCATCGAAAGTATCTTTTGTATAAATAAGGAGCACAAAATGGTAGATGATGCTATCAAAGATCGTTTTTTTTTTCATTCTTTTATGTCGATTATTAATACCCATAGCCTTGAACGTAGAATCTTTTTTCGTAACAATGAATTTCAGATTCATAAGATCGCGTCAAATTGAATCAATTAAAAAATATCCATAGTCAGGCAATCTAACTCCTCCCTATTTCTTTTCAAATTAGTTTGTAATGATTGGTGGCCAACTTATAATTCTCTTGAATCCATACGATAATTGAATCCACAGATTTAATCCAATATGTTCATTTTCCAGATCAAGAGAATCTCCACTAGACGGTATAGTTCCTGGGGGGCGGCTCATCGCGCTCTAGTGACGGCACCGTTGTATCTGACCGCGCGACTAAAAAAAATCTATATTTCCAGAACTACTGAAGTGTCACAAATGATTTTTTTATAGGCAAATCTCAAATATATATCCAGTAACACATATTTTTTTATATTTTTTTAAGAGGTGCGTTTTTTTTCAATCAACTTTTTTATTTGTTTATTAATAAATCACTAGTAAATTTAAGATTCTTGACTTCATTGTTTTTCCTCAAAAACCTACACCAATTTGAACGAAAAAGTGTGTTTCGCACTTATTCGCTAAAATTGATATTTATCGAGTTATATTTTTTTCAAAATCACTCACAAACTCGAACGTAAAAATTTTGATTTACCAAAGAGATCCGAAATTTTTTTCAGTTTTAAAAGAGTTGAATTATAGATAAGTGTGATGAGATTTCTATATCATATCAAATTTTCTGCAAAATCGAAAAAATGTCGATTGAAATAGCCTGGAACGCCCCATTTCCAATGGAGAAAAACCTTTTAAATTTTTCCGTTTATGGCCTATAGTGGAATCGAGAATAAAGAATTTTCAATACTCACTTCGGCAGCTGTATGAGGTATAGGAACATAGAAATTTTCAAACGGACGATATACTGAGAGATGAAGCTCCATTAAATTGTTATGGGGTAGGGTGATGAAGAAATTGTCAGAAAAGTGCCAACTATCCCCTGTCATTTTTAGATACTGCAACTGGTTCATTTGGGGAAACCAATTGGTGGAATGTGTTGATCCAGATGGAAATTTAATTTCCAGTCGCGTTAAATTGTGACAGTATGTGCCAACAGGTGGCAAAATAATGCTGTGAAGACCCTCAAATTTCAAGTTCCTCGCAAAACTTCCGATTTCCTTGAAAATTTTCTCCCAAAATTTTTTTTCTCTCATGATTAAAGCATGCTCTGAATTTTCAAAATGTAGATTTTTCAGATCGCTCCATATAAGCTGTGGACTTTTTCTCCAACGTCTGCAAACTGAAAAGAAAAATGCATTGCATATCAATTACATGATTCAAAGAATAAAATTAGATATTCTTATAAACTGCATTTCATAAATTATAGTTCATTAAAAATGCTATGGACCTAAGATATCCGGTACTTTTCATCCAATATTAGTTGATCTAATTTCAATTCGTCCAATCATTCTTTTTTGTCCATTTTTTTCGTGGCCTAATGAAAATTTCATTCAATGTATTCAAGAAAAATATTTCGTGAATTCCTTTTTTTTATATCTCAGTATTTTCTTCTCAGTACTAGTCAGAAGTTTCTTGTGTTCTAACTTACGATAGAATACCATTCTTAACTAGATTAATCAAGTGGCACCTCTCATTATTTTCGTTTGTCGTTGCCTTTTCACTGAGTCTTTGAAAAAAAATCATGGGAATAAGTAAAATTCGGACTTACTCTAAACGAAATTTCTCTAAAAAGCAAAGTTAACAGAGAGAAAAATTTTCCATGTGAGTGAACTTCCCTCAAATCTACTGTTCTAGACATAAGTTGGGGTACACTTTGACATACTTGTACGGAATTTTTGTTCTTCCACAAACCATTTGAGTTTTTTCCATGAAACCTTGATTTCAATAGAAAAATTTCTTTTTTTATTATCTCAAATTGCTTCATTTTGCAAAACGTTAAACATATTAATTTTTCAAAATGAGAAAGCCAGTTCTAGAACCTAGCAACATTTTTCCTGCGTTTTTATATGAAATTATTAATTTATCACTTTCCGGCCCAAGAAAATGAAGTTATGGTAATGACAAAAGTAAATATGAAATTGCAATTATTTGCACACATTTATTGACGGCGCTGCTGTGAATTTTATGTTCGATCGGCCAATCTCGCATTAAATTATTGTTTAAAAAATTATATTTTTGGAGTAAATTATATTGCATGAACGTTCCAAACATGATGTGATGCATTTATTTTCAGTATTCTCCGATAGAAGTAATTCCCAGCTTATTGATATTTCTTGTTTACAGCGATTCGATTTTATTTACTATTCTCATGGTCATTGAATAATACATTACCATAAAATAGTTGAATGGAGGATTTTACATTACCTTTTTTAAGAACGAATCTGTCTTGAATCGGAAGGTATTTAAATATGTTCGCCAAGCATTCATCATTCAATGTATTGATTAAATCCCGATCCGTAGATGTCTGATGCTCTGTTGCAATTCCCTTAGCATTGTTTTCATCTATCACAACGGCCTTTTCTGAAAATCAATGATATCATCATTTTCTCAATAAGGAGTCATTAATTTTTAAAAACATTCAAGTAATGATAAAAATGTTTCATCCTTGGTTTACGAACGGAGATAATATGTTGAAGGTAATCACGACCAGATTTTGATAAACATCGCAAATACAATTTCTTCCCAACAAATGTTCATATTGAGAGAACACATCGAGAACCATTTTTGACCACTCAAAATATTTTTCTTATAGCCAATCAATCCCTTTACAAATTGTTTCGAAGAATAAATTGCCGATGTTGTGATGGACAACTGATAAAGGATCTGAATAAGAAACGGATCCCTCATGAAAGGTTCGAAATGATTAGAAGTAGATTCTGAAGTGATGAACAAAGCCCAAGATCAGTAGAAAATAGTTTAAGGAGTTACTGCTGATAGCCTAGCGATGAAGGCGGGGGGTGGGGGGGGGGGGGCGGGAGGAGTTTCGTCAACATTCCAATCCCTGAATACGCAAAAGTGAAATTTTTAAATGCTATAAGCCGTTAGCTGTTCAGGCTCGTTATTCTTCATAAGATGTACTTTTATCATAATGATAGATGATTTTGATTGAAAAATTCAAAAAAATGGCAATGTGTTGGCATAAAAAGTCTCCTTGGCACAAATTGGAAGCATTTGCTCAATAGGTGACACTAGGCTGTTTATCAGTGCTTACCGTTTGAATTCCCTACACCTATTACGAAATATACTATGATTAAATCACACTTTACACGATTTTTGTTCAACAATTGAAGTAAATTATGAATTTGATCAAAACGACAAAATGTACAGTTGATTTGTAATGATATTATTTATAGTTCAACAAAGTTTCATCGCCCTATGCACATTTTTGTGCTACTAGAGTAGAATTTCCTGATTTTCCATATGATCACGGGTTGAAGCTACATTCTAACAAAAAAGATCATTAAGTAACGCTGCTCGCTGGAGCCCTGAAATTTGGCATGTCGTTTCTAAAGCCATTAAAGTATCTGACATAACATTTTCAGTAAATCGTTACATCTGTTTCTACCCCCCTGAAGCGTCGGCAGTAACTCCCTAAATTCAGCTCTCATATCCGATGGCCAAATGTTAGACTGATCCATATGCACAACGCGCTGATTTTGGAATAATGAAGCGAAATAATGATGAAATGTTTTGTCAAAATCATTGATCACCTTCAGGGTCCAACGGAAGAGACAGACTCAACGATAAGCAAAGTCATGAATGTTACAAGGACTCAAGGGGAAGACAGTTTAAGTAATCAGAAGCAGCAAATGTTTCAACAATTTGAGATTCAGGGAAAAAAAGACCACGATAAAAGTACGATACTCGAACGTCGCAAATTCATAGATCGCGAGACGAATAATATCACACCAGAGCCAAATGGCATCGGAATTCCAACAGAATTGGATATTTTTTGGGGTACCTAAGACGTTCTCATACGGAAATTTCTAGGGTATGGAAAGCTCGGTAAAAACTTTCAGAGATTTGATTTAAAGTTTTTAATTGTTCCAATTAGATCTTCTAATTTAGTCTTCTAATATCATCT
>JAPYZM010008825.1:0-10273 GCA_030522845.1 Psyttalia concolor | reverse complement strand
AGTCTTGTTCTATCTTAATTGTTCATCTAGCAGGAGTCAGGATTGCCACACATTCTGAGATGAGATTCGGATTACAACCCTTATCCAATCATTACCCCCCAGCTTGGATCGAGGCTCGACCAGTCTTTGTCAGTCCTGGATCAAGCCTGATAGAACCTCTTTTGGATAGTTCATTCCTATCTAGGATTCGATATCCCAGTCTTGAGCACCAATGCTGTTCCAACCTTAAACAAAGGCTTGATTATACATCGACGCCCCATGCTTGGATCAATATACGATTCAACATTGGAAAGAAGCTTGATTCAAGGTTGGGTTATCCAGCCTTGATGAGAAATCTTGTTTCAGCTTTATTCCAATCATCAGGGTTGACTTTTCCTACCTGGGATGGAGGCGAGTAAAATTCTAGAAATAATGTCATTTGTCACATAAATGTCTCGTAAAAATTCTTTAACATCCAACAATTTTTCTGTTAGGATATAATAATTCTGGAAGTTTCTTTTTGATTTTACATCTTCCGGAAAAATGACATGACTTTTTCGATGACCAACTGGAGAATTCACCGAACGTTACAGATTTATTCTCTTCAATTTCTGTAAAAATTGGCTATAAACCAAATTTTTACCAACAAATTAAAAAAACAATTGTTTTCAATTTTTGTACCGAATTTTTATTAAATATTTATTAAGGTAGATCCAGAAGAGTGTACATAATTGAAGAGGGATTATTGATCCGTACCGTTGTTGAGTATTTATAAGAACAATATACGACGAAGAAGTTGGGTGTTTAGAATAAGGCAAGTGTGAATATTAAACGAAGAAAAACCATTGATAACAGCAAAAGAAATAAATTCTATTCTATTAAGGTAGGCTCAACAATTTTTCCGTGACTGAACTATTTCTAGTGAGGCACCTCGCCCCCCGAACCTGAAAATGTCTGATTCGCCCAGATATATCAAGCGGGAAGACAGGATTTTGTCTGTCGTCTGAAAGGAAAAAAAATTGCGACAATGGCTTGAAAGAATTGTGAATACCAAAAGTATCATTGGGAGAATGAGGATAAGACGTGTTTACCGAGGACAACTGATACTGCTAAGCGAGAGGATCTCCGGGCCACCACCTGAGGCGCACTTATAGGGTGGTTTTTTCTTACGAGGGGGACTCGCTGGGCTCATAATCATCACTTCCTCGGCTATGAAATGTTTTCAAATGCGAAGTGTATTCTTTTAAAACGATCATTTTGAGTAATTCCCGGTGAGCATCTGTCCAATGGTACTGCCGTAATCCCCGGCAGGATTAATCGTGTTATCTTATCAATTCCGTTGCTTGTGTTTTGACTGATATTGAGTGAGAGCGATAACGCCGGGTAAATGGGAGATTATGAAAAATATGAGTGGCTGACTGATAATAATTGCGGTATCGGAAATTAATTGGAAGTGTCGTCAGCGGATTCGGTGAATTGATCATCTGGATTTTTCCAGTGTTTGTGGTGGGATAATAATTTATAATTAATCATTTGTAATTGTTTTCGATTTTTGAGTGAATGTTTCAGGTTGAGGTACTGGTTACATGCGGCAAAGGAGAGATCGTGAAATTCCAGACTTTTAGACAATATAAATTCCTCGTTTTATGGGATTATTTTTATAGGCATTTCCAAAACTTTAGAAAAAGTCATAAAATATAACATAAAAATACTATATTTTCGGTTACCAGTACAATCATTAATTACCGAAAAATCCCAACAAAAAACAGCAAAAATAAAAACAAAAAGCAAAAAGCAAAATAAAAACAGTGGTTGGACCCCCTTCAAAATGGCGAGTGCACTCAGTAATCCGTGGGCCCGAGTGAAAATGTAAATCGAACTCAATCGATTTTAAATCTCCATTTTCCCACTCGCAAATCTCCATTTATTTAATCCGAAATTAATTGTTATTAATTCCCAACGTCAGTGATAGTATTGTCTTCCCTTTTTTTTCATGCGGAAAAAAATCGAAAGAGTTTAAAAAATCCATCGAGCGGGAAAAATTGTCTGTTGCCGATAATTTCAGCGAAAAAAAACTTTTATTTTCTCACCAGTTCTTCTGCCGTCATCGAAGGAATCGGGCCAGAGTGTCGCTACGATTTCGGGAGTGACTATTCCCTCCCGATAATCAGTGGCCTCTGGAATTTAGCCTGGAAATTTCTCTCCGCGTAGACTTTTAAATATTGCCCCATCAAACAGCCCCTCATCATGCCGATCTCGTTCTCGTCTGGAATACGGATTTCATCGGATAGCAATATAAAAAAGAGTGCACATCAGGAGCTCCTGGGGGGCAGGGGGGGGGGAACTTAAGAGGGGCTGAGGGGGTAGGGGGTTCCAGCGAACGGGCCACGTTTGCAAGACAACGAACGAATGGCAGGCGCACCCATCGGAATATTAAAATAATCTGTGATTACTTTCATAAATCTGGGTCTACCCCTCCGCCAGTCCTCCCCCGCCTGTTCTTCTTTCGTTTTCTCTCTTTACAATCTATATACATTTCATATCCAACCATTTTCCTCGCGCGTCTCCACTAACTGTGAGCCACCCATTCTCCTCCCGCGGGTGAATTGAGGGGAAAAGAAAGAGAGAGAACTCGCGCGGAGAGTCACAGATGTGACTGTACCCCTAATGAGCGCGCTATTTTTCACGAGTATTTTTATCCCGTTTATTGGCCGTCCGCTTCACAAACTGTCGGCTGGATATTAATCATCCGCTCCTCTTACGACTCTCCTACCTCTCATTCTCCCGCTCTCTTGCTCTCTGCCTCCCTCTCTCTCGCTTTCTCACCCCAAGAACGTTTTATTTCTTTCGGGGATAAAGGAAGGTAACGCGAGAAGGGCGACGACGACTTTCGTATATCCATGACTAAAAAAGGGAATTGTCCGGGGTGGGGGTGACATTCTTCTCCTTCATTATTGTTATTAAAAACTCACAAACGTATGCAGGGATCATCGCCAATTATACAGTCGTTTGTCTTGGAATTGTTCGTTTCTTTGTTTCGTCACGTGCGGACGGGTATTTGGGGTAAATAGGGGCGAATGTAATTTATTGTCGGAGGTGAGGAGATTTTAGTATTTTCACGTGGAAATCCGGGGGTTGATTGGTTATGAGAAAAAATGCAATCATTGGAATTTGAATATTTTAGCTAATTCAGGGAGACTTCAAGTCTGAAAATATCTCTTGAATTAATTCTTTCCAAATGAGTTATTTAGATTATTTTTAATTATTATATTATTTTATGGATAATTGTTTTTTAAGGAGCAAACCATTTTTTAGAGTTTTGGATAAACAGGAAAATTCTTTCAAAATTATTTGCAAGTCATGACAGTCGACAATAAAATAATATTCCCGTCTCAATTATCAGAATGATTAGAATTAATTGTTACGAGAGTGAGTAGCGAGCCCTCGCCGGAATAAGTTAAATTCATGTTCACAATGGCCATTGAAAAATGGAAAAAAATAAATAGAGGAAAACGAGTTTTCATTGGCCATTAGCAAGTATCTCAATGCAAGGGTTTATTTGTGGACCATAAATCGTTATAATGCACCCTCCATTGGACGACCGGTTGGGGTGTCCCTCGATGTGTGTTACATTGAATGAGGAGCAACCGAGCAGGCGACGATAGTCATTCTTGACTTCTTTCAAATTGTTTGTTATGCGAGGATGGAAGGAACAGGACCGACTACCTGATGCTGTGATTGTTGAGGAGCCAAATGTATTTCCGGTGCCGTTCAAGAAGGCGGAGAAGATGCTGCTGACACAAAAGAGAGGATTAAATAAATGGTTGAGCGTTTTAGATGACTGTTTAGTACCTTGACGCACCAAATAAAGTGGAAACCTTTTTTAATAGTTTCTCACACCCTCTCCACCCGCTACCACCGCGTGAAAAAAAAATGGATTTACCCTCTGACTAATTGGGAAGGAGATTTTTTAAATTTATCATGAGAGACAATTAATTCCGAACTGTCGAGTCGACATTCAATGATTCCGAATTTTTTTTTTGTTTCAAATCATTCAAGTCATTCATTCAAGTACTTCAATTTCAAAAAACAAACAAAAATCCATCTTAACAAATAATGAATTGAATTTACGTAATTTATTAAAACAATTTTTTAATTGTTTTTCTATTCTATTTAGCCTCGATTTTTCAGTTGAAAATTCTTTTAAATCATTCATTCGTCAGATAATTATTTGTTTAAATCTACAATGTGGCTTCTAAAAAATAAGTGTTTCATTTTTCTTCTATTACGTATTTTTTTTTTAAATAAGAGTCTTCCATTTTTTTAATCTTTCATTAGAAAAAAATTCGGTTGTCGGACGGCGGATGTGTAGTTCGTACCCTCAGGTATTATTGTAGGAAAGAAAAATATAGCCGAATGGATGAAACACAGCCAGTGTATACAGAGCCCTAGACACCTGTAAAATAGCCCGAAAGCCCGGAATACAGCCGAAGAATTCATTGAGACTCTTACGATATTCCGGTTTCAATCTCTGTTGTCTGAAACAACAGGGCCCCCGGAGGGCATTACAGCGTATACTGACACGGATACCGTTCTGTCTCCACCAGCCTACAGAGGCCAGAATCTCCTATTTTTTCGTCAGTCCTGGCTGTTTGCTCTGTAAACAGACGAATCTCCCGCGTTTTGATTGCAATTGGTTCGTAACGAGAAAAAATACTTCCGTCATATCGTCAGTTTTTTTTCCATGCTAACCTCGTCTCTCTTTTTTTATGCATCACGTTGAGAAGCTGCTGAGCATCTGCATTCCTCCGACGAGTGCCTAAAGGTCATTCGGAGAATCAGTAAAAAAAAATCCCCTCCATAAACCGACTGTAACGTCTGCTGTAAAGACGACAGATTGATAGAAGAATAAACAAAATATAAAAATAATGAATGGGCCCTTAAATCGTTGACAAACTACTCCAACCGAATGCGCATTTTTATATTTTTATGCTCCCCTGCCCGCCCGCTCCTGAAATTCCCCATTTCTTCAATTATATATTTTTACTTATTAATTGAGTTAATATTAAAATAATCTATTGTCAAATTATTTATGTAACTTTTGTTGTCGCACATAAAGGTCAAGTATTTATTATTGTTTATGACTGGCTGAATAATATCAACTGAATTGTTTATCATTTGTTAGTTATTCTTACGAGCCCCGTTTGTCATCATTTGAAATCGCCCGTTTCCCCCAGTTCTATCATTTATTATCTTTATTAATTGTAAACTTAATGACTTGAAATCATTTTTTTCCCGAAATCACTAATAAGAATAATAATTTATTTCATCATGTATACCCTCTCGGGCTTTTACATCCCCCCCCCCTGTCCGCTGGTTAATTACAATGTTTTTAGTTCAAAATTTTTACGAAGGTTCTTCAAAGTTTCTAGACTTACTTTACCATTTTTCAATAGAAACATAAAAGTAACCAAAAAAAACCATGCCAAATAGTAACCGGAAATCATTACACGGAGAGAAAAATTCCATAAAAATTACGCGTCAGTTCCGTAATCTGCGAGTCAAAGCAATCTTCCGTAAACATTCCGGAACAGTGCCGTAACTTTTTACAGAGAAGTCCAGAAAAAGTACGAAAAGTTGAAAGTACGTCACTGTTCCGTAATTTTTACGGAATATTGTTTTGACTCGCAGATTACGGAACTGACACGTAATTTTTATGGAATTTTTCTCTCCGTGTAATTTCGAGTTGATGAAATCATCCGAAATCATGAAATCATCTGATTTGACGCTCACAATCACCCGAAATCGTCTTCATGATGAAATCTCGAAATTGACAATAAAAATAAAATTTGAGAAATTTGGGAAAAATCATTGTTGACCTCCTGCTGTCCGTCACCCGATGCAGAGGACATTTTCCATTTCCTATCATCCGCATCACATTCAAATCCCGCCAGTTTTTGTGACCGATGTTGCCGAGCTAATCGTAACCCCCGGCAAAGGAAGATGGATATACGCGAGCATCGTCCTAAAATAACGTCACGCGTTTTGCTTTATTGCCATCGGGAATATCCAATAAAAGTCCCAATAATAATGCCCGCGGATGTTTTCCGATGCACCATATTTGATTTAGTGTCGGCCATTTTGTGATCACATATCTGCCTCGTAAATCTCCGAGTGGGTGGTACAACATACCGGGGCATTTGTATGTGTGTGTGTGTGTGTCCTGTTTCTGGGCTGTTCGCGTGGGCGCATAGTGGCGCCACCGCATAAAAATATCAAACGTCGATGCCCGCCGGGTTCAACCCCAATCCTACGTAAAATATTGCTTCGCGATTTCTGGATACGCTTCCTCCTCACCTCCTGTATGTGTGTGATGCCGAACGCCACTGAACCCACGCCGTTAGCGTGCCGCATGCAGAAAAGCTCCCGTGGGCGGGGAAGCCATTGGCTGTACCAATTTTTTTATTCCTTTGACAGGGAAAACTTTGTGTTTAAATTAAGACTGTCTCCTTCGAGTCAAGGGTCAATCGATTCGGCGACATGTCTAATTCACATGCACTAAAAAAAAAAGTCATTCAATCGAATATTCTTGGGACAACGAATGCCAGACATTGCCGGTATCTTGAGCTGCCGCAGCCAATGTAGCACACTCGGATGTCATCAAAAGCTTTCGAAAAAGATTTTTTAAAAAATAATTTATCCCGGTAAAAAAATTTAATCTTGATAAAATCGGGCAGGCACATTCAGTACGAAAAAGGGTTTGAAGCAGTCCTTTTTATTATCGTAGCGTTGAGATAACTCAGAAATAATGGTCTAGATTTCTCAATAACAAATTAAGTAAAATCTATAATTTAGAAAAATTATACATTTTAAAAATAATCAATAAAAAGATTACTTGTCAATTATTTCCATTTCCATTTTTTGATTCTTCTCGCCAAATTATTTTATTTTGTCAGTGTAAGTGTTGAGATAGTATGCAAATTACAGAGTAAAATTTATTTCCCAAGTGTATCGGCCTTGTGACGTATTTCCCCTCTATCAGAAGAGAACAAATTAATGCAACCTTCGGCGTCCAAAGCAAAATATTGAGCGCCAGATCGTTTCTAATAAAACGACGAGAATTTTTATTTAACGACAAGACAGCCGCCGATAACTCAGCATATCATTTTTTTCAAGATTGTATTAACAACTTATTAGTAATCATTAAAATGTTTGCATGTTACCCTATAAAAAAAACGGTTGGAGGACCCCGGAGCTTGTTCTGTCTACTCAGCATATCATTCGCGGGGCGGCAGAGTCCAAAAACCCTGTCCTAAATTTTTAGATCTGAAATGACTAGTTCAAACGAAATAAAAAAGACCAGTTGCGGGGAGAATAATCAACCTAATTCGCATTACATATTAGATAAAATTTATCATTGATCTGTCTGACCAAATTATTTTGTGTCGCTGGGAGAACCAGATCGACGAGAGTTGGTGACGATGTCGATTGTCATCGCCTACTTTACACTTCAAAAAATCGACAACAATCGTCTGATCTGATGGTAAACAGATAAAACAGATTTTTCCCACTTGCCCCCTATTTTTTCCCCCAAAAACCGAGGCAAATGTTAATTTTTTCGCACTTACCTAGAGGAAATGATTATCATAGGTTCGAAATCTGGTTGCTTTGAATTAATTGATCGCATCCAGACAAAATTTATAATTTTTTTTTATACTTGGGGAAATATACAGAAATTTTCCCTCAGTGGGCCTTTGAAGTCATAAAATTTTTACGGATTTACATAAATTCGGTAATATTTTATTGAACATGGAGTCAGGCACTGCAAATTTTACCAGGACTTGGCATTACTCAGGGTTGGCCATTTTAACAACAGTTTTTGGAATTGGATTGGGGGAATGTGTTCCTCATTTTTTATGGTAGGACAGTATAATTAATGAAAGGAACGAATTTTGGATAGGTGGGAATTTCTTCTCAATATATCTAGTCCACAAATAACTGAAAAAACTAGGGGTACGTTGTTGGTCGCTCGCCAGTTCGCTCCCATGAGAGAGTGGGACCCGTTCGGGCCGCACAAAGAACCTCCCGGTTCGGCTATTCGATCTTAGAATTTAATGTGAATAATTATAAAATAACATGCACGGAGAAAAAAGGTTAAGGCAAATTACGGAACAAGTCACGTAATCCGGACGCTAAGATTCTTTTCATACATTTTCGTACGAATTAAAGAGAATAAGTCTGTTGCATCTTTGAAAATGTACGAAAAAGTCACGTAATTTTTTTGGAACTTAAGCTCCAACAATAAGTTTTTACAAGAAATTTCAAGACATATTACGGCTCAGAAAATAGAAATTACGAAAGGTTCCGCAAAAATTACGGAGCGTTTCTGAAAATCTCCGACAGGTGGTCAACTTTGACGAGTCAGACAGATGAGTAATTTTTACGGAACAGAAGGCAAAATTTAACGTGGCAATTGCCTACTTTCTGTGAAATTTCAACTTCGCTGCAGATTACGTGACGTTCCGTAATTTTTTTTGAATATTTCTCTCCGTGTAGGTTTTCAAAGATCGATAGAGTTTAAACATTACTGGTGTCATGATTATGGTCATTATAATTATGATTTGTGTTCACAACATATTCGCCCTTTGAATACGCCCAAATTTGAGCCATTTACGACGCATTTTACAGAGTAAATTGCTAAAAAAAACGGGAGTACCGCTTGATGGACAGTTATCGCAATCTAATCAGTACTAAGTTACGAGAAGGCGAATCGATCACGTCATTGATCTCACATCACTCCAATCCATTCAGTCCTTCGTGAACCAAAAAAAGAAATCGTGAACCAAAATTTTGTCACATACATTTCGGGGTGAATACAATAACTCCCCTAGCCCAGGAAGTTAAAAATTCAGATATTCTCGGAATGGGGATAGAACCCGGAATCTTCCGGGGTCCGCGGCGGGGGAAGGGGATGGTATGAACTTCCCGAGGGTGAAAATATATGACCATCATCACCAAATCGAGTGCGACGAGATTTTATCGTTGATTGTCCTTAGTTTTGATACTAACGACTTAATTAATTCAGGCCCGCAGTAAAATTCTCTGGAGTTGCTTTAGCCACTAATTACCGATCTGACTAACATTCAATCGAAGCTTCCGTCGTCAGTTAAAAAAAACAACTGCAGAAAGAGGTGAGTGACGCGATTGGTGGCCGAGTGTGCTCACTCGAGACAACGTTAGCAGCGGAGAGGGAGAAGTCGTCTGTTTCACAAGGGTGTCTGGATGAAGCAGTATATCGCAGTTATTGTCCATTAGGAGCGAGCGGCGGCCATCCACGCCACAAACTTACTTTATGATATTGCCGTGCTCCCACGGCACTGGTGCTTGCCATCTCTTCTTCCACATGCCTTCCTCCCTCCTCCACCCCCCCCTCCTGCGCCGTCTTTCTTCTAGTCCACGGGATATTCCCACCAGGAGGCCACGGCGCCTGGCAATGCCACCTATTCCCTCACTCTCGAGTAATAACAGATCGATCAAACCTCAAGGAGTCAAAATGACTTCCATTAAATTGATACTTGACCCAGGAATTTCCGCTTTTTATTCCGTTCGAGAATTTTATCTTGCGGTTTCAACCAGAGCGTCCCTGCCAATTTCTAGAAAGAGAAATATATAGTACCGTAGACTTTTAAAGAAAAATATCAAACTTCCGGGATACTTCACTAGTAATTTATTAGATTACCAGTAAAAAAAAACGTTTAAGGCCCGGATCGATTATCTTTTCGCACGTTATCTACGTTCAAAGATCTTATCTTTCCTGAGAAAATTATCTAGACGTTTTCGATGTAATATTTTGGTGAATTTATAATGAAAAAAAAAAAATAAAAAAATAATTGAAGGCCGGTAAAGAGCGTTTTTATTTTATTATTTCGTAGTAAGGTTCGTATAAGCAAATAAAAATTTTGTGATTTACCTATGAGTGTGACTATCAGGAGAGGGGGGGGGGGGGAGAGGGGATAACTTCGTAATAAATCCTATTTTGCACTTCATATAAGCACAAAATCACAAAAAAACGCCTTTTACTGGGCTTTGTACTATTATTAAACATATTATAAAAATATTCTCACACCGAAAGAATCGTAATTCACGACGTAATATTACATCGCAATTTGTATGTGGTCAGCTGCCAGTTTATAGCGTTTTTGTAGGAATAAAAAACAAATGACAACCGATATACTGAAGTCAGCATAAGTTTTAACATGAAATGCTACCCCTACCACCTCCATTTTGCGTATGA
>JAPYZM010008791.1:0-10511 GCA_030522845.1 Psyttalia concolor | reverse complement strand
GACCCAAGACCTCCATTTACTGAATGAGAAAAAAATACGACACTTTTACTCCAAAAAAAACCGAGTTCCGTCCAAAAAATCGGACTTTTCCAAACTTTCTCTGAAGACAATTGCCAATTAAGTCTCCAGTCGTTAAACTCTCCAATCCTCGATCCCTAAAAATTAGAGATGAGGCTCTAGAGGACAAAACAATTTTTTTCTGTACAAAAAAAAAGAGGAATCATTCCCGAATGACCCGGAAGGCGACGATCGCGTGGAGGATTCGCTCATCCGTCCGAAGCCTCAATTATTAATCAATTATCTAAGTCAGTCAATAATAAATGAGTGACCCAAGACCTCCATTTACTGAATGAGAAAAAAATACGACACTTTTACTCCAAAAAAAACCGAGTTCCGTCCAAAAAATCGGACTTTTCCAAACATTCTCCGAAGACAATTGGCAATTAATTCTCCAGTCGTTAAACTCTCCAACTCTCAATCCCTAAAAATTAGAGATGAGTCCGTAGAGGACAAAAAAATGTTTTTCTGTGCAAAGAAAAAATAGGAATAATTCCCGGATGACCCGGAAGGCTCCGGTCGCGGGGAGGACTGGCTCTTCCGTGTGAAGGTGTGAGCGGCAGTATCGGGGGTCCATCAATCTTAAATGGGGAAGCCACGGGATGCACAGAAAACGAGCCGAAAGCCCCGTCAAAATCCATCACCCCCGTTGGAGCGCTCGGCATCGTTACCCACACATACCCCCCCCACACACACACACACACAGACACATATGCAAGGCACATCGAAGGGAAAACGAGCCTCCATTTCCCATCGATCCTTGAACCCGCAATGCTCGAAGGCAGAAGAGCCTCTTTTTCCTCCCCCTCCGCCGCCCGCCGCCCGCCGCCGCCGCCAACCTCTTTTTCGGCCCAAGGAGGAACGATGGAGGGACAAGGATGCAAGCCCTATCAAGCATAAAGCAGATGGATTCCTCTCGACTGCCGAGAAACGTACATAACCGCATGTCCCAAATCTTCCGCTGCGCTTGCAAATATTTGATCGGTATTTTCATCTGGGGAGCTGGGGTTATCCTCCCTCGAATCGGCGAATCTAAGGTAGAGTTGTACTATCACTAGACATGGAATGCTGGGGAGAGAGGACTGAGAGGGAGATTGATCGATCTCGGTCTGGCCGTTCAGGCCCCTCAGGACTGAAAAATTCTTTTTATTTCATCATTTGGCTAATTACTTTCGCCAATTAATTTACTATAACTGATGTAAAATCTGTAACGTGGCAGATTTTCCGTAGAGGGAAACCTGTCATTAACTGCCCTTTTTCCTCTGGTCCTGGCCAAAAGGTGAAAATCCAACCTCACAAATGTTTCGGGCGCCAGTTACTCTTTGTTTCTCCGGGAGGAACATTATTAATGTTTAATTTCACTCCGGAGGGAGGCGAGTGTACTTAGAGTCTATTTACACTCAGATAATTTTCCGACAAAATTATCGTTTTTCCTATCGTTTTAAAAAATACTTTTATCGAATTTTATTTTTTGTACAAAAATTGATGGTCAACTGTCGTCAGTAGAATTTTTTACAATAGCAATCCCTATTTTAAGCTGCCCCCCCCCCCCTCTTCCTCCGAAAAATCCTCTAAAAGTATTTTTAGTCTCCAAAGAAAAATCAAATTTTGACGTTTAAAAGGACAAAATTGGAGTCCTCGGGAATGCCTCGCGTTTAATTACAATAAAACTTTTCCCTTTCCATTGTCAATGCTTCCACTCTCCTTAATTACCTCGATTTTTCTCCAACTCTTCGCCGTCTTTTCTTCCTCTCCCAATCCTTTTCTTTTAAATCGAATGATGTAGTATTATGCGTAGGACGCAGCGAAGCGGACAGAAATCCGACACGCCAAAAATCCCCCAGTACAGCCGACGAAAATGTGACCGAGGCACAGATAGAGAGAGAGAGAGCGAGCGGTAGAGAGTGACGGGGAGCGAGCGAGGGAGAGATCGTGAGTGAGAGAGTGAAGCGGAAGGACAGAAACGGGGTACACCGAGTACACACATACACCAGAGGTGACACAAGGGGGATATATGTCGAGATTGGATAGATAGGGCGAGGAAATGTCGGGCTGCTCCGCGCGTTGACTCTCTGTGTTCCGCATTCACCTCATCGCCCCCCTCCCTCTCTCGCTCGCGGCCTCACTCTGTCTCTCTCTCCCTTGAACAACCTGCTCCTCTCTCTGGTTCCCCTCTGGCTTCCAGTGTCATCCCCTGTTTGCTCGTCTAGGCGGGTGGAAACACGAGCCGTTTCCACAATGGAAGCCTTTTCGCGCTCAGTATAGCCTCCAGCCTTCGAAATATATACCATCCATGTACGTTGTATACAGAGTACCCGAGGCAAAAAGGAGGGAAGAAAAAAATAACCGAAGAAAAGTGAGTAGAAAGCTAGTCAGTCCTCCCTATGGGAATTGTTTCGAGCCTCGCGTGTGAGCTGAAAGATCCCATAACCGCCCCCCCCCTTGCCCCTCTCTCCTCTGCGCCCTCCTCCCATATCGCTCAAGTGCTTCTGGAACCCACCAGAAAGTGATCAACTTTATCAACTTGGCTTTTCTGTTTTTCACTTCAACGCCTTCAGTCGACTCTCTCTCTCTCGCGATTTTTCTCTTTCTGTTGCTGGAAATTATGCAATCAACTGGAGGAAAATTATTTGAAGGTTGCGGTGCAACTGACGACAATCAGAATTCCTTATTCACTGGCTGTGTTTGGTCTATTTGACTTCAGGAGTTTGTGCAGACATTTTAAGAAACGATGGAAATTTGATTTTTGAATTCTTCCAATTTAAGTAATACCACCTGTTAAAAAAAATTCACTTCAATTAATTGTTCAATTTATTCAGAAGACTACACCAGAACTATCGAGAATATGGTAGAAATGAATTCGCGAATGTTTAAATAAAAATCGAAGAGTATAATTGTTCGTCAATTCCGCAGATGCATTAATTTATTAATTTAATGCGCGGAATTTCTGTCACATTATCATGTATCGAGTGTGACGGGTTAAATAGTCCCGCAGTGGAAATTTTTTCATCCCCAAAAAATGCCGGAGACTCTTTACGACGGGACATTTGTACCCGCTCAGCATTACCTCCCCACCCCCCCGTCGCACCTCCATTCACCAATTCGCCTTTTTTCTCCTCCCCCCTCATTTCCGAGTTTCGCCGGTGCACTCGACGTCTCGTTGTGAATTCCGTCCAGTTGGTACGCGGCGCGAACGGCATTGCCTCATTCCCTTAACGTCGTCTCACTTGGGGGGGTATATAATACGAGAGGCGGCAGGAGCGGTAAGCCGACTGGCAGCTGCCTTCCGTGGAACCAACAAGCCCGGCGGTTTGGTCTCACCCGTTTTCTACGGCACTTCATGCGTGGAATCTCCAGAGATTTCCCTTCTCCCTCTCGCTCCTCGCGCCGTCGTCTCCGTCCCACTTCCCCCCCCCCCCTCCCCCTCTTGCCACCATCCGCCAACTCACTCGCCTCCGTCCCACGCCTGGTATGGGGTGAGCGCCACAAGCAGAGGCCAAACGCGCGTCTGCTCCCAAGCGCCACGTCCCACTCTCCCTCACTCTCTGAAGCGCGCGCGTCCCACTCCGCTCTCCCACTCCCACTCTCCCGTTGACGGGACGCCCACTCTTGGGGCTCCCTCTCAATTCTACTCTCGTGCCACTATCGCTGTACAGTAGGCGGCCCATCGTTGTCGGCGACGGCTGAACACTACGGTTAAGCTCTCCCCCTCCTCCATCCGCCGTTCCCCCCACCCCACTCGGCCGCTTCCCTCGCTCTCGCTGCCTCTTCATCACACACCCATACTTACCCGCAGATGCCGAAGTTTCGTCCGCGCTGGATGTGCTCCACAAAATCCCTCTCTGGCTTGCCTTTTTCCCAGAGGCGGAATAACTATTGACGTGAGGAGATACTCGTCCCGCTTGAGGCGCATACAGGGGTCCCGTTCGAAGTTCTCTCTGGCCAGAGGACTCTGATATGAATCTTTGTACTCTCGCTCTGACTCTTTACTTTTTTTTTCCCCTCCCCCTCTCCCCATTCCTCTTTGCTTTTATTCCGGGGAGGGCTTTTTTATTTTTATGTATCTTTTGTTCTGCGGGAGCTCTACGGTCTCGCGTCGATTTTTGTCGCTTTTTTTGGCGCTCTGAGATGGGGCTTTAGTGTACCGTACGTCGTTCTGAGGAAGCTGAGGGGAATTGGTGTGAGGAAACGTCTGGGAGGATGGGTTTGGGAGGGGGGCGAAGAGCGATTTGTTTCGCATTTTTGGGAATTTTGAGGGGGAGTAATTAGTGGATTAGGGGCGGGAAGAGGCAGTCAACGATCGGGGGGATAATAATGGAAATATGGAAATTATAAATAAATATTTAATACTTTAAAGTGGGGGAGTGAAGTGGAATGATTTTTGTGAGAAAAAGTGGGAGAACTTGAGGTTTTTTCTGTGAATCGCCCGTAATTTTTGAGAATTCAGGGAATAATTAAATTCATCATTGATTATTCTGAGAATTCAATTCAATATTTTATTTTCATTTTTGTTTTAATTATAGTCTGATGAGAGGAAGAAGGGGCAGACATGAAGACTCGTGTGAACAACTTTTCACCTCGTTAAATTAATTTTTACAATTACTGGGGCTAATCTTGTAACGCAAAAAGTCTCTCGGTCACCGCGAGGGGAAGGGGTGAAAGCCGATGGGAAAGCTAGACCCCAGAGAGTGACGGTAAGCCACTGACTCTTGGTGAAACAATGTGGGCCCCCCCCTCCCCCCCCCCAAAATTTACCCACCCCCCCCCCCCCCCCTCGTTGCAGTTCTCTTCAATTCCCAACAGTATTCTTTTCACTGACAAAAAAAACTTTCTTGAGGTGCACTCAAAATTCACCCCCTCCCGCATTGTTTATAAGTTATATTGAATTTCTGATTGAAATAATAAAACAAAAAAATTGATTTACGGTATTGTTTTGTTGGATTTCAGCATTTTCTCAGATACAAAATTTATTCTCCCCAAGGTTTATATCGCCGGATTTAGGAAATATACATTAGTTTATTGCTGTAGGATTATTTTTATATTTTGTAATGAGGAGAGGGCTTCCCCCCCTTGGGGACTTTCTCTGTGCGGATTTACTAAAGAACATCTGGTGACCAGAGAGGGTGAAGATTTGGGAAACCTAAAAGGTTGGAGTAGTGGAAATTTTATTGCACTCAGTATAGATAGACCACGGGCCTGACTGGCTATCTTACTCACTGTTTAGTAACCTCTTGTAGTGTAAAGTGCCTCCTGACTGTGTGGAGTCATATTGGGAATTGAATAATGATAATTGTTAAACCAAAAGTATCCAAAGTGTTTATTAATTTAGATTACCATGTCCTAATATGATTTAACAAAAAAATAGGGAGCCACTTGTCACCTGAAAAATCGGATTTCTGGGGGAAAAATCACGCGAGAACTGGTTAGGAACATTTTTTTTTCCCCCCGAAAAGCAAGAGTTTTTTCTTGAGGGAACTCTCCCCCTCAAGGACCAACAGTAAATTCTTGTTGTGGCTTTTCTTTAATGGTTATATTCACACTTCGGGATACGCCTGGGTTAGCTTATATATATATAGAGATATATATGTATATATATATTGGCCACTCTAACTCGACGATTCCCAGACGTCGACGGTGTTATCGATTCGACGTTGGGCACCCAGAGGCGCGCGACGCGATGAACAAGCGGGAGAGTGGGAGAGCGACGAGGAGGAGGAGTAGGAGGAGGAGGATTCCTACACTCGATGCTTGAGGAATGCGCGCTCGGCACTTTGGCGGCAAAAGAGTGAGAAAAAGAGACGCGCGCGCGCGCGCGCGCGTCCGAGAAAATATCCTGGGATTGCATTTCTGTATTGCTGCGAGTAAAAAGGTAAATTGATGGGGGAGAGGGGGGAGGTGAGATGTCAGCTTGGTTGTTTATGCGTTTGGCTGGAGAGGCTGAGGTACTCGTGGCAATCACTTTGTGTAAAATAGAGGAAACAATGCGCTTGGAAAAAATTAAGCGAGAATTTTTTTTACAGCTCGACCGATCATCGGAAGATCAGTCTCACTTTGTAGAAATTTTTTCTTTTAAGGGGGAACGTTTTACTGTCAATGGGGTGTTGAAAAAAAATTACATTGAATTATTTTTGTTACTCCAATTGAATTGAATTTGATTTATTCGAGTTTTATTATTAGCCAGTGGAACCGAAGACGGCGGCCGAGTTGGTTAAGGCGTTGTTTACACATAGAAGCAAATGAATAAAATCTTTTTTTTGGGCACTGGAAACAAAACTATATTAACTGCGAAAGACATCGCATAATTCCGTAAAAGGAAATAATTTGTATAACTCCTCATTATTTAAAAATGAAAATAAATGAAAACTAGAGAGCCTTTATAGACCACAGTTTTCATAATAAATTATAATACCGAGTATAAAACCATTGTTTTTTATCCAAATTTTTAAGGTTTGTAAATATTGTAAATATTGTTTGTACATTGAATAACAAACTTGGTTAAATAAAAAAAAAAAGTTAAGACGCACGGCCGGACGCCGGAGCCCGCGTTGGAGTGGGTTCGAGTCCGGCTAGGGGCATGGGATTTTTTAATCTCTCGGAAACCGTCGAACGGAAGTCTAGGCGCCAAAAATCATTGGAGAAAAAGTTTTTCCGGTGATGCTTGGTTGATGGACGCCATGTCGGCGTCCGTAAAAAGCCTAATCGGCCATATATGGATAATAAATAATAATAATAATATTAGTTAGTGGATTAAAAAATTAGGTTGGGGTGGAATGGTCGGGGAGGGGATAATTTGATAAACTCTTGGGATCATCGATAGTTCCTTCGAAGGACTAATAACGAGAGTAAAGTCAATATGGGTAAATGAGACGATCGAGTGCTTACCTCGGGCCAGGGAATCGAGAGAATATCCAGGAGTTGAGGGGCTGGAGCTGTCGTGCAGCCCTTGAAAAACCCTTTGAAATAAAATACGTCGATAAAGAGAGTGATCCTGGAGTCCTCTTTGTTCTGTCACCGCGTCGACCCAAACACTTTTTATCTCCTCGACGTCCTGAGATTTCTCTCTTTATGCTCCGTCTCTCGATACGGCTCATTTGGCTTCGCTCCTTCTCCCCATTCGCACCCGTCGGTGCTTTCTCTTTCCCGCTCGCGCGCGCTCGCTCAGTCGACGGTTATTCCTCATCGGTCTCCTTTTATGCAGAGTCCTCAGTGAGTATTTCTACCGTTTTCTTCGTGTGTTGGGGAGCACTCTCCCTACTCAACAGCGACCCAGTCGTTTATCTAAATGGCTACTGGGTGGCCGTGTTCTCGCTGCATAATCGCTTTCCGTTCCCTCCTCCTCCGCCGGCTCTCTCTCTCTGTCTCTACTTAGCTCGCGCGCGCGACGTCTTTGCACTCGACGGCGAACCAACTAACGCAATCAACTTCACACGTTTTGGCTCACCAATTTTTCGAGAGGACTCATTCGATTCTAATTACCGGCGGGAACTTTCCCGTTTCAATTTTCAATGATACCTAGTGGAATGGAATCTTTTTTTAGGGGACTACCGTGGAATTTGAGGCGCTAATTACTCTAGTTTTTGAGAAATCTTGAAAAAACTGAACTTCGATCAGAATTAATTATTTTAATTTCCACTCTCCGGGATATTCGGGCGTAGAAAAAGTATTTTCCATCGGTTGGTGAGGCTCCGACTCACCAGGTCTTTAGAAAATTTACTCAGGAATTCAATGACGTTGAGAGCGCGGCGCTAGCTCCCCTAGTTTTCGAGAAATCATGAAAAAACTGAAGCCACCCCCGAATTAATTATTTTAATTTCCACTCTCCGGGATAAATGGACTTGCAAAAAATATTTTCAATCGGTTCCCGAGGCTCCAACTCACCAGATCTTTAGGAAATTTCCTCAGGAATCCAATGCCGTTGAGAGCGAGGCGCTAGCTCCTCTAGTTTTCGAGAAATCTTGAAAAAACTTGAAATCTTGAAGCAACCCCCGAATTACTTAGTTTAATTTCCAGTCTCCGGGATAAATGGACCTGCAAAAAATAGTTTCAATCGGTTCCCGAGGCTCTCGCTCACCAGATCTTTAGGAAATTTCCTCAGGAATCCAATGCCGTTGAGAGCGAGGCGCTAGCTCCTCTAGTTTTCGAGAAATCTTCAAAAAATCGAAGGGCCCTCGAAATTAATTAATTTCATTTTCGCACTCCGGCATATTTGGGCGTAAAAAAAATATTTCCAATCGGTTCCCGAGGCTCTAACTCACCAGATCTTTGGGAAATTTCCTCAGGAACCCAATGCCGTTGAGAGCGAAGCGCTAGCTCCTCTAGTTTCCAAGGAATCTTGAAAAAACTGAAGAAACCCCCGAATTAATTATTTTAATTTCCAGTCTCCGGGATAAATGGACCTGCAAAAAATATTTTCAATCGGTCCCCGAGGCTCCCGCTCACCAGATCTTTAGGAAATTTCCTCAGGAATCCAATGCCGTTAAGAGCGCGGCGCTAGCTCCTCTAGTTTTCGAGAAATCTTGAAAAAACTGAAGCCACCCCCGAATTAATTATTTTAATTTCCACTCTCCGGGATAAATGGACTTGCAAAAAATATTTTCAATCGGTTCCCAAGGCTCCAACTCACCAGATCTTTAGGAAATTTCCTCAGGAATCCAATGCCGTCGAGAGCGAACCGCCAGCTCTTCTAGTTTCCAAGAAATCTTGAAAAAACTGAAGCAACCCCCGAATTAATTAGTTTAATTTCCAGTCTCCGATATAAATGGACTTGCAAAAAATATTTTCAATCGGCTTCCGAGACTCCAACTCACCAGATCTTTAGGAAATTTCCTCAGGAATCCAATGCCGTCGAGAGCGAACCGCTAGCTCTTCTAGTTTCCGAGAAATCTTGAAAAAACTGAAGCAACCCCCGAATTAATTAGTTTAATTTCCACTCTCCGGGATAAATGGACCTGCAAAAAATATTTTCAATCGGTTCCCGAGGCTCCCGCTTACCAGATCTTTAGGAAATTTCCTCAGGAATCCAATGCCGTTGAGAGCGAGGCGCTAGCTCCTCTACTTTTCGAGAAATCTTGAAAAAATCGAAGGGCCCTCGAAATTAATTAATTTCATTTTCACTCTCCGGCCTATTTGGGCGTAAAAAAAATATTTTCAATCGGTTCCCAAGGCTCTAACTCCCCAGATCTTTAGGAAATTTCCTCAGGAACCCCATGCAGTTGAGATTGAACCGCTAGCTCCTCTACTTTTCGTGAAATCTTCAAAAATCTGAAGCCCCCTCCGAATTAATTAATTCTCCTTGCCCTCCCCGCCCTGCAGGGACCTGGAAAAAACATTTTCCATCGTTTTAGAAAATCTTCCGAGATTGCTGAGGTTCTCGGCAATCTTTTCATTTTTAATATCTCCCATTCTGTCCTCAAAGGTCTTTGATAGTATTCAGAATGGAGAGAACTGGCAGCGATTCGTAATTTTTTTACCGCTAAAGAATACAGCGAAAAAAAAAAGGGCGAGTAATTAATTGCAGTCAAAAGGCCGGTTCGATGGGGATAAAAGAATAGACGAGGGGGTGAAGTACACGCAAGCGAGAGAGGGGCTGAAGTTTCACAAGAGGGGGTAAGAATAAACGATTGGTCCGGCGCTTTGGGAGTCAAATGAATTTATATCATTGCGCGGGGCAAAATCCCCTTTTGCCGTTGGGTTGAGGGGGCGGAGGGGGTGAGGTGAGCTCAACAGTGCACATGAACTCACCCCCCCCCCTCCCCCTCCTACACGCGGTTCCTCCTCTCGCTTGTACAGACCCAGTCCGCCCCCTCGATTCGCTAACACGAATACGTGCCATCTCCACAATTTTTATTTCAACCGATTTTCGTGCGAAAGCGACGCATGAACGCCCAACGAGTGCCCGGCTAAATTCATATTATACCTGTTTCCCCATTGTATTTGCACTTTATTTCGGCGTGTTGCAGCGGCCGCCAGAGAATTCGTTCGTGCAAACCTCGCGGCGGGGGCGGTTAAAAGTGTCGACAGTCAATTTTTTTTTTTGGACGCTCTTTCTTGTTTTTCTCACAATTTCACGAATACTCTGGTTGTATTTTACAAATACCTTGTCTCAATTGAATCAATCAATTTGTTTATTTCATTTGTTGTTATTATTATTTTTCAAATCAGCGGAACGCGCCTTATCGCGGTAATCAAGCCTTACTGATGACTATATAACCAGGCTTGGTCTAAGATAAGTTGCCAGGAGTGAATTAAGCCTCAGGTCTAGTTTGATCAGTGTTTCATTCCAGGGTTGATAGAGGGTTGGATACCAAGCCTCAGACAGGCCGGGATAGTCTTGATTCAAGCCTGAGCCAGACCTCGCCCGGGCCGACGGGTGATTGGTCAGTCTAGTTGAGGGCTCTTAAGACTTGGAGCTAGAGGGCGCGGGAGTAGGAGAGTTTATGGAGCTAGTGGAAAGT
>JAPYZM010008788.1:0-11129 GCA_030522845.1 Psyttalia concolor | reverse complement strand
GGTTTGACAATTAAGCATAATTATATATATATATATAGGTATTGAATATTTACCTAGACTTTACAACAATCAATACCGGAAAATTATTGTCTTCCTAACGTAAAAAAATCTCAACTCCAAACAATTTTCAAACATCCCAATTATTTTCCGATACCGTAAGTACGTTCGGGTACAATAACGTATCACGCAAAATAGCCCGGTCTGAACTATCCATTTTTTAAAAAATGTAAAAATTCCTTAAAAATTGTATATTGGCAATAATCCTTGATGCCATCCCATCTACTCCAACTCCCTCCAATGTCCTGTAATGTCAGAAGAATGTGGAACACTATATAAATTCCCTCCTTCAATGTAAGGGCCGTTCGAGACCCCCTCGATTTCTTCAAAGCAAACGAACGAACACTAATACAATTAGTGGAGTCTTACTAAGTCCTCGAATGTGTACTGGTTTCAATAATACATTGTTTCTGCTCTAACATATCGGAAGGGAGAGGCTGTGGATACTATCGGTGGCATTCGTCGTCAGCCATCGTTGTGTAGAAATGATTCCGATGGCAGCCGACTGTTTGGACCTCGTCCAAATTTCGCATGGAGAAATGCCGACGGCCCTCGCTCCTCAGAACTAACCACTAATACCACCAGTTCCATGAAATAGAAGACTGGGGAAACGCTCATTCGTCACCGCAAAACTCGAAGAATTATTCAGACTGGTTATGTAAATTATTTCAACAGTAATGCATTCGCCATTTATGTGGCGATAATTTATCTTCAAAACTAAACAATAATTTCTCATCATTTGGGAGGGGCGGAGGGGGCGGGGGGGGGGGGAGAGGGGACAAGGGAGGGGGCGACATTGTCCAGGGAAGCCTGTACGTTTATCACAGTTAACGGGGTAGATAGTTGTGGGCGTTGGGTGATGGGGATGGAGTAAACTCTGGAGATACAACTGGCGTAGTCAGGCGTACTATGATGTATCTCAGAATTATTCACGCGATAACGACATTCTCGAGTAACGTGCAATTCTCACGTGATACGAGTGGCTGGCAGAACCAATGCGTGTATGTGTGTTGACGTAGGGATTTTGTATTTTCTAAGTACAGGGTTACATGGTCAGCTTGAGGCATGTGAAGGGTATTGGTTTAAACCGGAAGTTTATGTCATGCATTGTCGATGAATCTCAGGGTAGATAGTTCAGGTTGGAAATGGGGTGTATTCGACGACCGGGTGTAAAGCATTGAACGTAAAATTTACTGCCTCCTTTGGGTTCATTCGATGAATGCATATCGCACACACGTCAATCTAACAACAATTTTAGGGCACCAAGTCCACGAGAAGATAACGCACTTGCTTTGCCGTGCTGAATACTAAAATGGGCAGGGAGTGATGGGAGAGTTTCGAATTATTCTTCCTGGGCTTAGGAGATTTTCACCGGTGCGTTGAAAATTTTTGGGTGAGCATTGTGCTTGGAGTTTAAGCGTTGTTTCGTTGGTTACAACCGATAGTATAGTTCTAAGCGAAGTGTATAGTTGGTCATTTTGACTACTGAAAATTACTTCTGGTACACCTCTGCAGACAGAATGGGTTATTTGTGTCATTTGCGAAATTTAAGAATAATTCGAGAGAGAATTAATTAATATTGAATAGAAGAGATAGTTAATTAATTGTTCCGGATACGCGGTCGTTTATTTTTTCAATTTGATGGTTGTGGTTTAAAAATTGGAGTGTAACAAATTTTTCAATTCAAAATTTTTGCAAAGAGCAAATTCCGATTGAGGTCAGCGTATATGGAGTAATCTGATGAAATTAATGATAAAAGAAGTAATAAATGTATGCTTCAATTAGAGGAACATTTATAGCACCACTTTGTATGTAATTAAAGCTTCTGATTTTATAAGATCCATTTGATTGGTAAAATAATTTTTTCCTCATCGTTTTAATTTTTTTGTTCCCACTGTGAATGGGAATATTGTGTTCATTTGAAGGAGTAAGGGAGGATTTTCTCAGGGACGGAGAAAATGAACATATTCGATATCTGGAGAATTTATGTGAAGGTATTCCCGTGATATTTACGTGTTGGCCCTCTCAACCCGTCACGCGGTGTTATTTCATCGGAAATTCTTACGAGCAGACTGGGTCCCTCAAGGCCTCGTGTTTATAACCATCTCGATGCGACGTATAAAGATGGGTGAGGATGAGCCTCGCGAGACTTTGGAGGGATATCCCCGTGTCGTCCTTGGAAAACTAATATTTTTCCCCTACACTGAGGGAGGTAGATCAGAGAGATAAATTTTTTAGGAATATTGAAAAATAAGTGGAAATACTTTTCGCGACTGAAAATAGGATATAATGATCTCATACTTGTGCTTTTGTTTTCCTATTTAAAGCCTTTCAATTTTTTGCTTTTTTATACCAAAGAAGCGACTTATAAAACTTTAAATGCTTGCTTTTAATTTTTGTTTTGTTTGTTTTTTTACATTTCGAGTTTCACCACGCAATACTTTTGACGTAAAAAATCTTTCGATAACTCAGATAAATTGAATTATAGATTTCCTGCTCGTATCGAATAAAAAAAACTTTTAAAATTCTAATTTCTGTTGTGAATTTGATTCATTCCACAAATTTTCTTGCACTAGTAGATGGAACAGCGTTCAATTGAATGTCTAATAACAATTTCGAAAGACCAAAAATAATGTTGAAAAATATTTAAAGAACAATCTGAATAATCCATTCTATTTCTCAAGTGATGCAGACATATTTTAGCCCAGACAGAGCATTAAAATTCTGGTAGTTTCATACGAAATGGAGTGGCTATGAAAGATGAAATATCTTGGCATTCGGTGACGCGTCATTTCCGATTGTCATTCCTCAAGGGAAACGGACGGTTCTCCAGTTAAAATGCCGTTCAAAGTGCCTTCCCACCCCCACACCTCTCCAAGTTTATGCCTCTTCGTCCATTATGATTGTAAACGGGTGTCGCGCGTGTCATCCGGTCTCGTCGAGTGCACTCGGTGATTCGCTTGTGTCCTCCATTGGCTTCAAGGGAGGTTAACAAGAGGGGAGAATGAAGAGAAACGAGGGGAATAGGATAGAAACTTGGGAATTAGATTTCACCATGTCCCTTGACGTGCGCAAAGTCTTGACTTTTTTTTCACCTCATCCAACTCGGAGGCTCTTATTCCCTCTGCCTTGATCATCCTTGAAAAGTTGTGTGCTTCTTAAGGGTCAAAATCAGATTGCATGCTTTGACATCTGAGAAAAACTTGGTCTTGCAGAATTTATTCGCAAATCAAGTGGGTCATTGTACTTTGGTACAGAGACGAAAGAGGAAATTGGAAAAATTCTTTAGAGAAACAAGTTTGTAGTAAATCTTGAGCTTTCCATTTCACTATATTTTATAATGCACTATATAATATTGGTTTTTCTCTGATATCAGTCTATCTGAAAGTAATAATCTGGGTTGTGAACAGGAATATTCCAGAAGTTGCCTTTGCCCAAATTTTTTTTTCACGAAGTACTGCATTTTGATCGGCTAGCATTTCACTCGGCGAAAACTATATATTTTATTTTGAAACTGATCTTACTATTTACAGTGAAATCTCTCCTGAAAATACAATGGAACTTTTTGTTGTTAGACCCATTCATGAACAAATCGAGTCTGTGAGTTAACTTGTGAAAAATTAGGCTACAAGGAGAAAGAATTATTCACTGCTCCACTCTTTCATTTTTAATTAAAAGTCCTGAGATTATAATCTGGTTATCCAATTACCTAAATGGTACAGTCATTTTTTATATTATAATAATGTTCTTTAATGTACAGTATTACGTTCTTTTGCCGATCGATGCATTTGATAATTTTTTTACAATTCATTCATATTATTTTACAGATTCTTTATAGGTGTATTAATCACGTTGTGCTTTCCACTAATGAATCTGAAATTAGTGTCGACAATTTCACATCTTCTACTATCTTCTAGTTATTACTGCACGTATTATACATCATCATTTCTTCAAAGGAGATTTAAAGGGTAATCATGAGATGCAAGCCACTTTTATCCTGCGTTTGAGAACGAACAGGCCTGATATGCTATTGTTCTCCGGTAAGTCTTCCACTTGTATTTTAGGACAACGACGACATGTGTATTGCTAAAACCAGAACAGATTATAGTACTTAGTAAGGCTGCACTAATTGTATTAACGCTCGTTGGTTTGCTTGGAGAAATCGAGGTATATTCCTCTACCTCCTCTTGCACTCAGGGCTCGTTATAATCTGCGTCACAAGCCTTCTCAGTTCATATCCCCTTCTCTCGCGACATCGACCGAATCTATTATAGCCCTTCGGTGGCTATAGATATATATTCCAACTGCAGTGCTATTAGAAACGTGCCGAAGGCAATTATACTGGATCTGGCAAGAAGAGCATCTCTACTTCAGTGATTCGCGGAATTTTTTTGTTGATTTTTGTTTCTACCTTCGCTTGATTTTTCCTTTTTTTTCCATCTCTTTATTTCATTCAACTCCGCTATTTCTCAGCAGAGACTTCGATCTCTGATTCTGACTTGAAGAAGGGTCACAGGGAATTACTGACGGCGAACGAACGAATGCCAGAGGAGAGCGGAGGAGAGTTGCAAACGGAGATTCAATTTACAACCCCTTCCCCCCATCTTCCACTCGCTTCTCTCTGATTCTCAATTCAAATCCCCACCCATTCACCCCCATGCCAACGTTCACTCGTGATATTTCATCAAGAATATTCACGACTTTGGTTTAATTAAAACACGTTACTCAACTCGCGGTCACGGTTGCCTCATCCGTAATCATAAAATGTCCGATCGATTTCGCGTCTTCATGTCTATTATTCGCGACTTTTGAAAGGCAGGTGAGCATTATTGCGGTCGGTATGTATTACTCATGCTTATATTTCTTCCTGACAATTTATGAGGCTAAAAAGCGGGTTCAGAGAGATATATCAAGGAAGGGGATCGAAAGGCAAGGGAAGCTGAAGAAGCGAGGATTCGTTGACGGTCTACATGTTATCCGAGTCCAAGAGCTTAGAATGGAATGAGAACACGCTTGAAAAGAAATCACAAATTCGTAGACGATGTGTATTTATTTGTATTATTTTTTTGAAGTGAGTAAACTCAAATGATTATCGTTATTAGGCTACATCGCGGTTCCGAGCTAGCCACGCTTAGTTAATTGGCGGTTTTCGAGCGCAATGATCGCTTTGTGATTTCTATTATTACCACTAGCGATTTTTAAATGACATGCGACCGTTATTACACTAAATATTCCTCTACTATGTTCATTTTTTCACATAATAGTGGATGTTGCGGCGAAGGGGGAGGTTTAAGAAAATAATGTTAAGGAGTAAGATCCGCAGGAAAGGAATGCCGAGGGGGAAAAGAGTACCGTCAGCCCGTTGACATCTTAGCGGAGCATAATAGCCATCGATCACCTTTCGGTGCATATCATATAATATCCTGGTCGGATCGTTCCGGCTTGGTTGGGAGAGCGGAATGACTGAGAAAGAGAGAGAGAGAGAGGGTGGGAGGGTGTGAGACAGAAACGGGGAAAGATAGGTCGATGTCTCTGCGTGTACCGTTGCCAGCCACGAGTGGCATAAATCTGCAGAGGAGTCCCCGGGGTATTTCCCTCCTTTCCCTTCCCCACTATTACTATCTGTAGTACTTTCACTCTCTCTCTCTCTCTCTCTGTCTCTTTCTCTCTCTCCTTCTCTCTTTTTCTCTCTCTCTGCATTTATACCCCGCCACAAGCCAGTGAAAAAGCAGACGCGAGATGAATCCAGCAGTTCAATTCCCATTGGTTCATCTCTCGACGCCTCAAGGTGCGAGACTGCATAAAGGAGCAAGATGGCTTAAATTTGCGGTGTGGAAGAGAGTAGCAATTACGTATTGGTTGTATATCTCGATTTCGCTATACGTACTAGACGGATAGACATGAACATTTAATATCGGAGAGGATTTCTTTGCTGGAATTGAAAAATTAGAGATCGGATCAAAATTAGTATCAGTTTTGTTACGACTAAACGAGTATTCAGTTTGTTAGGCTGTGCAGATGAATGCGTACTGAGAAATGTAGAGAGTGCATGAGCGGAATACCTTCTGCACCAAACAGTCATAACCGCATATTCATTACCTTATGAGATTAACACAATAGCGCGGCGTTTTTTTAAGTTTTCGTTGATTGACACACTGGAAACATTCGCGAAAATTTAATATTATAAAAAAATTTCGCAAAGAGTACTCCAGTAATTATAATTTTTAAATGAACTAAATGTTTTCGATTAAACAACAATCAAAGAAAAAAAAATTGGTCGCTTGAGCGTAGCGATCGCTACCCTGGTTCCCATTGTTGTTGCATTGAACTACTATCTTGCCGACCAATTCTGTACACGATTCGTAATGTGATTTTTTTTCATTCGGCCCTTGACCAGCCTCCTACCGAACTTCCCGATAGGCTGAAATATTAACGTAGAAATTTAGACACCCTTCTTCAGAAGTTCTACAAATGACGAGAGACTTTCACTTTAAAGAATTCGAAAAGGGGTGGGGGGAATTTACTAAAGTCCGAATGGGATCTAGACAAAGTCGCGATCAAAATCGCTTCGATCGGATGAGGTTTCTGCACGGAAGCATGAGCCAAAAGAATTGAAAGATGAAAATTTCTTGTAACGCTCAGTTTTAACAAAACCTAAAAAGGGTGGGGAGATTTCGCTTCGTAGCTACTCCGATCGGTCCGATGATGTCTATTGATCGTGAACATCCTCATTCCGATTGCCCTGACCCTTCACCTAGAAGCGTCAACAGCAAAAGTGAACACACACACACACACACGCACAAAACTCCCTTAAAACATGGGGAGGAGGGGGGAGTGTTCTCCTGGTCATAAAACGTCGACATTTCATGAAATTACGATTTTTTATTTAACTCTTAGCTTTTTTAGCAATAGCTTCTTCTCGGAAAGTGAAAAATTCAGAAGAAAATAATTAAACTGATAGATTGCACCCACTTTTCTGTTCTAAATTGATTTTAATCTCTAAGAATGGAAATTTCGACAGTTTTGTTTCGTTGTCGCGACAAACAGAGCAAAAATTTTCGAGCGAAAAATTCCCAAGTTAGAATTGCCACAATCTCCCAAGCTGTGCGAATTGTACGATTCTTTGAACAACAAACTTAAAGATTAATTAATAATTACTTATTAATTTTACAAAAAAACTTTCATGTTCATTAATACATTTCGTTGTCTGTAAAATTAATTCATTAAACAAAGAGGCTATAACATCAATTCACCCGTTGCCCTGCACGTTTCCGTATCAAAGTTCAAGGGGTTAAACTGCGCTACTTGTTTGTTCGGGGCCCTGTCAAAGATTGACAAATTTTTTGAGAATAAAAATAATACGAGGTAAAAAAATAGCAAGAGCAAATTACCAAAACTTGTTGGGTAATTGTGGGGGGATTTATGCCGCTTGGTCTAACCCGCAAATTGAAAGGCGAAGTAAAAATAATTCCTTCCCCCTCCTCTTCTTTGGGGTAGTTGAGACTAAGTGAAGAGGGTAAAGCTATAAGTAAGCCCTATTGACGTTGGTTTGAAGGAAATCAGAGTTTAACTTCGGTTTGGCTAAGTATTAAGACGTAAGAACTCGGTTCGCGATTCCTTTTCATTGGCTCTCCCCCCTGTCCTCATCTCCTTTATACTTTCCCAACGCTGTTCAGTTTTTTTTTCAACCCAGTAGCAACTTTCTTAATTTCTGAGGACGCGGATACTGTGATTAATATTGATGATTGAAAGGCGCTTTGGACGCCTCCGGAGGTACAGGCGAGGGGTTTACCAGGGTGATCAATTTTCATCGCTTTTAATAACCGTGCCAGGTAGACGGTTATTTCCGCTAACGGAGCAGGCAAATGTTATGCGTCTAATTACGACCTCTTCGAGCAGATACTTCTTTATACTTTTAATTCGTCAATTATTGTTATATAACACTGTCCACCAATACAGTCTATTGCGTGAACATTACAATACCTAGCAGGGTTATCTAATTCTGATAAAAATACAAGTACAAAAATGCGTGGAAAAAAAAATTACTGAATCGGGCATAAGGAAATACCGATGCCGTAAATTTAATATTTGCGAATTGTAGGTACAACATTTTATGGCGATAGATAAATTGATCAAGCTTATAGTGTTATGTATAGACATCGCGAGATGAGACAAGATGAGGAAATACAAATTTTCTCGTCACGTCTCGTCGATGGTAAATTGCTCTCTCGACTCGTCCCTAAATATACGAGAGGTATTTTCTCTCATCTTGTCGAGAATTGAGCTTCTCTCGCAGTTTCTCACCTTGCCTGGTTTCATCCCACATGTCAAATATATATGTGAATACATGACAACTTAAACGAAAATTGCATTTTCTTTCGCGGCATTGATGGTTTACAAACGTTAAAAGACTGAAGGGTAGCTTTACGAAAATCAGCCGCCCAACGATTCTACAGTGTATCGCGTAATGTATGGGTTGGGTCCAGTAACAACTAATCCGATTGAATAATATAAACATTTTTAAGAAGGAAAGAGAAGTCTCTTGATTTCAAATGCCATCATTTTAATTGCATTGGAATTATCATGAGTGATTATTAAATGTTCGAACTCAAAAATACTGCCAAATCACTTTTAGCGAGTCCAAACAATAAATTTCAACGAATTCCATTCTGCTTAACTCAACATCACTTCTACTATTAGCAGAAGCATCGTAATAGTGTCAAGAATGAACGCGAATTTTACATTAAAACTTCTTGAATTTCCGGTGCGATAGAGCATGTACACAAAACAAAGTTTCATTCTATTTTAGTATAAAAGGCTCCGCCACGGAGACAATTACAGTCTTTAACCACTTTTGAGGTACATCACTGTGGCTGTTCCCCTGCCGAAGATGTCTCAATCCCCGTTGAGTCATCTCATGTATATAGTTGTAATTAAAGAGTTACACGTTTCAAGATGTTCGGCATTGAGCAATAAAGGACAAATGAAGGAGTGTCGAGGGGCGGAGGTATAGAGAGACAGAGCAGATCAATTTTAACTTTAATAAACGAGCTACCTTTAACGCCGGTAAAAGACCTCCCATGTAGCATGACTCCATGACCTGGCGATGTCACGGAGGAGTAATGACACCTATAAGTCAGACATCAAGTTTTCCAACTCTGCTCTGTGTGATGGTCCCCAGTGATCGTATGCGTAGGATATCTTGGTTACCAAGAATTATGTTCTCACTGCCCCTCAGTCTCCCACGTAGTATTACTTTATGTCATTCTGATTCGCCTTTCTTAGTTCTGACCGGGGATTAGTCAGAATAAAATACGAGTCAAAGTTCCTTCCAGTGCTCAAAGAGTAAGGAACAGATAATTAACTGTAATAAATAGCATGAATATAATTGCTAATGGCACCAATGGCAATAATGGTAGAAATTCGGACGGATATTTGTTTGACTTTTCATCATGGTCTACACGGAGAGAAAAATTCCTTAAAAATTACGTGTCAATTCCGTAATCTGCGAGCCAAAACAATATTCCGTAAAAATTACGGAACAGTGCCGTACCTTTTTACAGAGAAGTCCAGGAAGAAGTACACGTAATTTTTAAGGAATTTTTCTCTCCGTGTAATTAAAAATGTCATATTACAGAAATTAATTGGGTCAAGAATAAAAAAAAATACATAGACTATAGCCAACTGTATTTTCAATTAATTTTCTAAAAGTTTACTATGGCAATCCATTTCGTTGCAAACAATAAGAAAGGACAAATTCGGTAATCATGATATCGGCTCGTCTCTCATTACTTCATCGTACAAATTTGATAAAACTAAATAAAGAATACTAAATCTATTTATCACAATGCTTTTTTTATTTCTCTTTAAATAAAAATTCTCTGTTATAACAATAAAATGTATTGTACTTCCATAATTGGTGTACAACGCCTCCCTACTTTTATCCTTTCTTGTGTGAACCAAAGGTCATACTAAAGCACGATGGTCATGAAACGTAATTAATCATGTAATTATTATTATCAAAGTCGTCACCAGGAGAAACGTGATGATGACAGGAAAAAGTCACTAACGACTAACCGAGAGATTGAATAGGACAAACGAATGTGAGAAACTGAGGGGACCCGTAGTTTGCACATCTTCTGACGCTTTTCGCAGTATTTATGTCATCTCATCACCCAGGAAAATGTTTTCTCGGTCAGTGAAGACACTCACACTCCTTTTAGTACTGATTTTTTTTTCAACTCTTTCCCTCTTTCTACCGACATCTCTAATCCTCACACTTCGTCTTCCTCTCTGGCGCGTGCAGCAGCCCGTAGCGGTGGAGAGAGGTAGGGGATTCTCACTCCCTCAGGCAGTGCACTCACTCGTACAGCCTGTGAGACGTAGATGCTTTTTACACCTGGTCATTAGGAGCCGCACCGCAAATGTCTCCGCATGAATTCTAATGCTCGACGCCCACAACGGTAATCCCAGCTAGTTCCGTCGTTTGAAACTGCGAGGCACAGTCGTATACCCTTCAACTGTAGGGGTATAGTAGTGGGTACTCCTCGAAATTTATATACGAAGGTTATTCGTATTACTGGGGAAATGCCTGCGGGACAAGACAATACGGTGGGATTAATCGAGGAATATTTTTTAATGAGGAGGATTTCTTTGGGCGGAAGAGTCATTGCTTAGGGAGAGATTTCTGTACATTCTTAGAAATGTTCTCAATTTGGAGGAATATCTTCATCCGATCGCTAAAAAATTTTTCAAAAGTTTCTGTACATTGAAGACAAATCTTTACGAGTGGATGACATCATCAGATGACATCAAAGGGGCCAGTTTGATGAAGGGGCGACAGGGGTTTAAAGTCTTTACGGTGAGAAATTTTATTAACTTCTAATAGCTAATTACGCGAAAGTTATAGATAGCTTAGGAAGCTACATAAATGTGGAATCATTAAAATTAGTGCATGTGTATGTGTGTTGGGCCGTTTCTAGAAAAGAAGACTGACTGCATTTTCAGATTGAGAAAAGTCGTCATGTTGTGGGATGTTTTCAGAGTGTGTTCGAATGGAGTGTGAAAGAAAA
>JAPYZM010008776.1:0-10880 GCA_030522845.1 Psyttalia concolor | reverse complement strand
TCTTTTGGTGGTTTGTTTCGGACAATTTTGGTTTTTAGTTTTTGTACGTTTTGGCTAGAAAACGTGCTGGCGCTCAATTTTGGCTTTGGGTCAAGTTGGACGCTGAGGGTTGCGTATCTAGTCTTTCCTTTCCGCAGGAAGACGAAAATACGTCACAATATATTTATTGATCGATAGCTTTGCAGGGCAAACAAATGATCAGGATGATTTGAATCTGCGTGCTATTGACCCCTCACTTAGTGGCTTTTCAATAGAAAAGTCTCATTCTGACGAGAGGATACAAGGCCTGCCTGGGCACTATTTTTCGACGACAGTAAGAATTCCTTTGTCCCCAGTTACAAGCGCCATCAAATTGCTTTACGAAGCTAAGGATACAGATGATTTTGAAGCTAGGCCCATTAAAACCTCCGTTTCCCGTCGAGTGACCGAAAAGTACTTTTTCGACACATTGAGATGAAAAATTTTGTTCGTAACTCGTGAAAAAAGTGGTTTTTGACTCGTGGGATTGTATCACGAGCCGAAGGCGAGTCAAACCTCTCAGTGGCCAGAAACCACTGTTTTTCATTTGTTGCGAAATATGCTATTTTTTTCACCTATGGAGGAAAAGTAGACAAGTCGTCCTCACATGCACAATTACGACCCGAGCCAAAGGCGAGGGTTGTAAGCACATGGGGAATGCTTGTCTGATTCTTCTCCCGCGGATTGAAAACAACTTTTGTGCCAAAATGGACGAAAGTGAGCGTTTTCAACCGAGCGAAGCGAGGTATAGGTGAAGTAGATTTCGGGCGACTGGCAGGGCTTGCAAAGGAATGCGAAAGTTCAAGGAATCAAATTTTCAATTGATTTAAAATCTTTTTATTCTTCTTCTAGGGATATCAAAGGGCTTTTCAAACCAATAGCAAAATGTTCATTTTTTTCAAATTTCGAGACTGGTGTAATCTCTTGAATCGCCCTCCATTCGGGGGCTTCAATCACTCCGGTGTCATTTCGTACACCGGTTGTGACTATTTACCTCATTATTATTGTGTATTTTCAAACATTCGGGGTAGAAAAATTTGACAATAGCTAGTGGTGCCTTATCAATTCATTGCTCGACGCATAGTCCATTTAGACATTCCTGAAATCGAGATCGTATATCAATAGTAATCTTTTTATATCGATGAATTGCGAATAAGCAAACAGGTCACAATATACTTACACCACCGGGGCATTTTGTCCCGTCGAGTGCCGGTCCGGTGTTTCGACACAACCAGCCCTTTATCTGGCACCGAAGATTCTTACAAATATCGAATGACTGGAATAAGTTCTCGTATATTGTTACTATTCAATTGATTTTCGTATGGACGTATAGCACATTATATTTTTTCTGTGCTACCTGCCGAATTCACTTTTTGAGAGTACATATGCTGGATATTTGGTCTCCAGAAAATAATTGCACGGATAATACTGCCTATAGGGTGACTCAAAACCCAACGTCCAAGCTTCCCTCTAAAGTGGGGAATTGTGAATTCAACGGACACACCCTCTTCCACTTATTCGGGGTTGACCTTGGGCGATCGGGAGTGTGACGTAAGCACATGTCTGAGTAAAACATGAGAGTTTGGTGATTCCCCTACCGTACGGCACTGCTCTCCTGAGCCATTAATTGAAGTGGAGGGAGAGTGATTGAGAGTTTTCTTTCCCTCCTTCGTCTAATCGATAACAGTCTTCTCTTTCTGCCGCCGCAAGAGAATAATATGGCGTGAACACTACCACACTCTCTCACATTTTACACATTTTACACAAAAACAACCGTTTTCACCCTATCGTTTTCAACAGTGAACTAGGCAGGTAGGACAAAATTGTATTACGCATGCGTGCAAAAAAGTGGTACTCAAAGTATTTGTAACTCATAATACGCTATTGAATGTATCTGTCCGTGTGGAAAACATCGGAAGAATAAATGCTTACAAGCATTCCACACGTGCTTACAACCCTCGCCTTCGGCTCGAGTTGTAATTTTGCACGTGAGGACGACTCGTCTACCTCTCTTCCATAGGTGAGGAATATAAAAAATTCGAGAGGAAACTTTGACAAAATCTGATTTCTACATACCTCGCATAAAAAGGCGTATCCTCTGCTTAAGCATTGCGTTTCCAGGCTTACAAATTTACCCGGTAACATCATTTCATTCAATAAATCTCCCTGAAATGTCGTAGGAGCATTGTTATCTAAACAACTGCCTACGCGTGATCTAAATGCAGAAATATTTATTGACCAAATAATCAGTTTGCAACAGTTGTTGAGGAAGCTAAGAAAATTGCAGGGGATAAAAATTTACCTCAAACGTTGAGAAAGCCTTTCTTTACTACATGGCGACCACTCGAACTGACGGTCGTGATATTTATACTCCCCCGCCATTATATAGCCATCCCGATCTGAACAATTTTCTGATAATGGAGACGTATCGTGCGCGGCTCCAAGCCTGTGGACGTTATAAGTAAAATTTAAATACCTCCTTATTAATGAAGGAAATCGTGTTTTGGCCCCACAGAATAAGCCGGAATGCGGCGCGCCCGTTGCGTCACAAATTCGTGAAACGATTCGAGGAGAATGGGTTCAGTTGGCGGCGGCCGTGAAGGGTGCGTGGTGGGGAGCGCTGGCTGGCTGCCCCACCCGTACTTGTTCGACAGTAGAGAGTCCCTGCTAGAGAGTAAGTGGGAGTGCGGATTGTCATGAGTGACATACTTGTAAACGACATGCCGCCTCGTCAGTGAATGTGAAATTACAGATTGAGCGAGGACAGTTTAGTTGGAGTCTTAGTTAATTACCTACAATTTACATAATAGTATATCCCGGGCAAAAAACCCCATAAGGTACCGTCCGGCATAATATTTTTCTGTAGTGATTTTAGAGTTTTCGAGTTAGGGAAGTATGTAATACCAATTCCCGGGCGAGAAAGGTCTAGAAGCAGTATGGCAAATATTTTTTCTCTCTCTCTCTCTCTCTCTCTCTCTCTCTCTCTCTCGCCTCCATTAAAATGCCGTGGATACACTCATTGCCTCATGTTTTGTGTAGCCTATTCTTCTGCCGATTCAATCTGATTTTAGGAAACGAGAGAGCTCATAACTAGTACTCAGAATGGAAATAGCATCGGCATCACTCAACTCTGTCTAAGTCCCTCGCAAGTAAAGAGAGCATAATAAAAATAATTTTTATTTTTGTCCTACTACGCAGCATATTGGTGTTCTACACCTGTATTGACTTTACTCAATGCATTCGAACAATATAATGTTCAGTAATAAAATATATCTACGGATCTGTCTCTGTCTCTCTGTGGCAAGTATTTACACGCAATCATACCCATTTCATTTTTATCAGACCAACCAGCGGGCGACTGGAAAAGCTGAGGGTTGTTAAATGCTATTTTCATTGTACATTCAAAGTTCGTGCATATAAACTGGGCCATAGGAGAGTAATTTCTCAAAGAAATATGAAAATTGATTGACATACGCATGAGCAACTTCATGGGCTGCTGTGTGGATACCCCCATAAAGCATATCGTCATGAATTAGTGCAGACATTGCATTGGCGCCAATGTGGCACTCTGGTCCGGGGATCGCGTTTCCTATTTAAAAAAAAATTTATAATTCATTAATTTTGCAGATTTTTCAGTCGTATTGAGGGGAAAAATTACACAATCTACGAATTCCTCCAATGGAAAAATTATTCTCAGGCGAACTTCGTCAGTGCCTGATTAAGAGTTGTTTTTATAAATTTATTTCTAAGTTTGAAAAGTAAATATAGAGATTTTATTGAACTATCATCTAAAAAAGTTGTTGTGGACTTTGAGTGTTTTTTTTTTATATTCTGACACCAAATTTATGATTATTCTACTGGATCTTATCTGATGGATTTTCAAAATTAACAATAGGGTCTCCACGGGTTTTAAAAAGATTTTCGTCAGATGATGTGGGCGCCATTGGTTCGGTTAACATTTATAACAAGAAATTTTTCAATTGGGCAACTTTTCAGATTCAGTAGGATCTCCCGTTAATGATCCATCACTCACCGACAATTCCACCATACTTGCATTTTCCTGCTCTGTTTGGTTGGCAGAGTTGCATGCTAAAAATTTATTTTAAAAATCTGATGAGATGTATTACGAAATGACTGAGACGCAATCGCTACAGTGGAAACCTAATAATAGATCAAAGTGTGTTCAAAATAATTTATACATTTATAATTTATATTTTTACTTTGTCTGTATGACAATGATATCGTAGGTAGATTCGGGCAGATATTCGTCTATCGATCTGGGTGCAAACCACGTGACAGCAGTATGTAACATCCCGTCACTGATGCTGTCATTTATAAATGGAAGTGCGCCTCGTTGCTATAAAAACGTATGCGAATGAAAATTTTTCTTTATAAAAAAAAATTAATTATTTTTAGTGTCTCACCAGGCTCACTACGATTCCAGTCAGTCTCAACTGAACTCTCGGATCTTGGAGAGTGCGGAATCGCAAATTGACTGAGTTCCAAAAACTAATTGTGTATATTAGCAAGTTTAAGCAGCGAACTTCCCGGCATCTATGAGAGGATTAATGTTAGAAAATTTGAGGAATCAGGAATTAATAATTAACAAAGCTTATCAACTACTATTACGATGTGTATGTCTCGTTGTAATCAAGGACTGCCAAAACCTCGGGATATACTGTAACAGCGGTTGAACGTTTTGATCTTTCATGAGGGCTTTCGTCGGTTGGCCCCTGTCCACTTTTTAACAATTTCAGACTTTCTGTCGAGCCTGAAAACCGAACGAATTAATTATTATAGTAAAAAATCCTTAAGGATGTCCAAGTACTACAGCAAATTTTTCCTGGAAAAAATCTATTTCAAAGATTATAGAGTAGGGTTAAATATTAATTTCAAGCGCAATTTCCACCTCAGTTTCCGGGCATTCATTAGAGAAAATTTTTTTTGAAAAACATAATTTAACACGGGCTCTTCAAAAGAGCACTACACTGATGTCTTCAATTCGATGGTAGGTCATTTTAAAGCGTTTGTTTGTATATATAAGTGTATATAATTTTGTTCGTCAGCTATTCTAGGTTTTTCTAAGATATAAAATAATATGAGTTACCGGAGATATAAGAGATTATTGGTTAGTTTGAATCCGCGGCTTCCGGTAGTGTGGCAACTTCGGACTTACTCACACTAGGGAACGTGTCTACAACATGAACATCAATTTATCGGACAAAATGTTAAAAATATTGAGATGCATATCATTTCACAAACGTTATCGCTGCACAAATTTTATCAAGATAGATTTTCAAGTAAATACATATCGATTCACGATATGATGCAGCAGTGTTTTATTCATTGTTTCATGGAGCGCTGAGGTTAGGAACTAGTGGAAGTGACGGAAACTTGGATAATCAATTAGTGGAACCTTTTGATAAGGATTATTAGATGAGGTTATGAGACATTCACGTCTCAAACATGCTATTATCGCCACCAAGAAAGAATGGTTCTAGATCTAAGTGGTGGGGGAACTTGAGTGGGAGCTAAATTCGAGAGAGTGGGGGTAGCCAGCGAGCATCATTCCTTTTTGGCAAGAACCATAGCAACACGGCGTTGACACCCACTCGCCATAGGATATGACGACGAGACTCGAATGAAAAATTAATTAAAATATTTCTGAATTATCTGGTGTAACTAAGTTCACCATTGTCTTCATTTATTAATTAAAAAATCATTGAAAACGAATAATTATAAATTTACCCAAAACTTAAGAGACCTCACCAAAAATGAGATGGTCACTTGACGTAACCACTTGGACATCCTTAAGAGATGACTCGCTAACGCATGAACGCCCCGTCGCATGAGGAGAATCGTTCCCCCACTCGAACATTTCCTTGCCAATGAATTCTCTGTCTAATATCTCCCCTTCTCACTCACTCTCTCCCTCGGTTACCATTACCGCACTACCTGGCGCCGTTCATTAGTTCGTCCCCCCACCATCCCGGGTACATGCATCTCTTTCTATTCATGACGCTCTCACTCTCTTAGAATCGGAGAGAGGGGAAACTCCATAAAGTATTTTCCAAGAATTCAGACCCCGCTACCGTATGATTTTGATCATCTTTTTTGGATAGTATGATATTCCAAGTCAACGCCACACAAATTTAGAAAATTATAAAATTCATATGCTCTTATCAGAGAACGAAAAAATATTTTTAGAGATAGAGATAATTAATAATCAGCTCACCAAAAGGAATCCGTTCATTTTTCGTGAGATTTTTCGGTGTATAAATGATGTGGTAATCAGAAACTGCGACATCCTCGGAGTCATCATCCCACGTGTCTTCCTCAAAAAGATGGGGTTTTTCCATCTTGAGACTCCTAATGGTTCGTTTTGATAACGGGGCTATGTATGAGTCGCTCATAGACCCAAACTACAATAATCAATCATAATGAAAAACAATAAAACCAACAGTCGGAGTTAAATTCTAAAAAAAGGCCGGGCAAAGAATGGGATATAGACAAAGTCAATGCTTATCGGTCGCGATCAAAATAGCTTCGAATGGAGAGATCAACATTTCTTGTAATCCTCATCAACCCGTCAGCGGTCGCGCTATGAGATTTTCTCTCGAGCTTTTTTTTCAGGGTGTAGAACACTTGACCGAAAACTCGATATTTTTCGGCGAAAATCCTTCTATACCTCGAGTAACTATCCCTCTTACCTCTGAAACCGGTCCGAAAGGCCTAACATTTGTAATTAATTTTTTTTTTTAATTTTATCAAGTTCCGTCACAAAATATGAGAGATTCTCTCATTGCGCACCTAACGGCAGTTGGTGATGAGAGTGCTTCAGGTGAGCTCGATCGCGGCCGATGAAGGCCGAGGAGCTGAACGGAGGTGGGCCATTGGGGTGGAGAAAAGCGGAAATCTGTTCGCAATTTTTGTATACACAATGTAAATAATATATAAATATAATTAGTCCCAAATTTAAGACGTAAGTGCGATCAAATATTGTCTCATCGAATGCACGCGTAGGCGTGAGAGTTTCTCTCATCGCCAATCAGAAATTTGCATTCTAGTCAAGGGACGAAAAATAAAGGATCCGAACCCGTGGGCCTCCCGCTCAGGAATTGTGAATTGCACTTGTAACTGAACATCCTTTATTCTACGTCCCCAGATTAGAAGATTAGAAACGAATGAATGACAAATAAATTCATAAAATGTCTTACGAAGAATAAGTGGCCCTGTTCATTGAAAACCGTAGCCATGGACCATGCCAGACTGGGATCCTGATATAGTTTCATGGCATTGGCGATGGCCTAGAAATAAAAATGAGTAGCCTATATTAAGCCAATAAAAAACCATCAATTATTGTAATATATAAATTCGGGTTTTTTACATCATCGTTGGCCTTCACAATTGTTGTGGCATTGTAAACCAGCCAAACTGGTGTGTTTATCCGAATTAGAGATGTCTCTGTGGTGATCCCTGCGATTGGGTGGCTTGCTCTTCGGAATCGTAACTGCTTTCTAGTTCCATCCTCAGTTTTTATATCTCGATGTCGAAATCGCACAATTTCATAATCCAAATCTGCAAACAATATTATGGAGTTCCAATGGATTGGATTATTTAATTTTTGTGACACCAGCCTCAAAAGTCGACTCTCTCAAATTTTCTAGTGTATCTAAATTAATTTTACACGCGATATGTATGAAGAATTCACATCTCGTGTGTGCCCAAAAACAAACGTTTCGGTTCTGTCGTAACATAGGAAATAGTATATTCCGCGTGAATACAAACATTTTTGTTGAAAGTTATGAGTACCTTACCGGACAGTTCGCCTCCGCCAACTTGAGCCAAGTCTTCTCTGAGTAAGTCATCGCTTTCGCTCTGCGAGGAAAAATATAAGTTCAGTAAATATAACACGTACAAGGACAAAAACCTACATTATATTTAATGTAGGATCATATCAATTCCAATTGATAAGACGGAGAGTTTCATTTAACTAGACTTTATTTTAAAACCAACAAATAATAATCAAAAATTTGAAGCAAGTCTTGAAGAGACTTGAAACGATGTGAACTAAATGGTAACCGGGTGACAACTGAATTCTAAAACAAAATATCTTCAACTTGTGACTTATCCGGGCCTAGTCGCGAACCCTGGGTAACGCTGGGTCTGAAACTATCTGAATGTTTTCCTTCAATTATTTGTGGCCTAAATATATTGAGAAGGAATTCCCACCTAGCCAAAGTCCTTTCCACCCATTAATCCAACTGTCCTACCTTAAAAATGCTGGTGAGGTTTGTAATACCTTACCGCATAATTAATTGCATTTAACCCTCGAGCACTCGCGCTATGGTCTCCGCGCCGGCGTTTTTCTAATTTTCATAATATCTCTTAAAATATGACGAATTAGCCTCTGGCTTTTTACAAGTTCCTCAAATAATATGTTCTGATGAGAGTATACGCGCCTAGGTTGCCCTAAAATGACAAATATATTTTTTTTAATCAATTTTGTTGCTCCGCGGCAGGCGAAAATGAGCGCAGCGCTCACCACGCGAGTACTCCCGTAGTGGAAACTTGACGAGAAGTGTTGCCGACTCTCGTAAACTTCTCTAGTCTTTTCCCATATTTATTGTATTCAAAGATAGATATGTGTTAATTATTTAGTGATACTTATTACACAATATCAAAGATATGTGTGCCTTCCGAAGTTATAGAAATAAAGAAATCAAAAAGTTGTAGCTACGAAATCAGTTTTCAGAGGTATACTTGAATGCCCATCTCCCGTATTGTACGAGCACGTTGTAGCAACATTGCACTCGAGAATACACGGGCGGCGCGGCGCTGGCCACGCGAGTACCGACGTTCGGCCAAGAGGCGCGAGTAGGCCTTCAGTAGAAAGGTGTTTGGAGATATCCGAGTAGTCACGTTGAGTATTCCTTTATGAATTAAATGCGATGTTCTCTATCGGCTTTAAATCAAATTAAACTAGCCTAGTGGATCCGTAAAAAATATTCCACTGAGAGAATAGTTTCTTTTCGGAATTAATGATAAAGTAACGATAGAGAACCATTATCATTAATCAAATTAAGTATCAAACAAATCAATGGAAATACCATGTGAAAAACCCTCTGGCAGCTAATCAAAAAATTCTTCGTACGAAATGCTTTAAAAATAAAAATTCAATATCATTGTAGAATTCACCAAAAAAAGGTGTAATAGGCTGTAAATTCTTAAAAATGTACTCACACTAGTGACCGTGGAAATATGAATACAATGCGTCAGAAGTATTGTAGACAATGAAAAGTACAGGTTCCTCATACTTAAAATCACAGATCACTTATAGTTGTACGAGGTGTATCGAAAGTCGACTGAGTCGCGGAGTACATGTTCGTACGCTTTATAGTCGATCTTATCTTAATGGCAATATTAACTAAAAAATCCCAAATATCTAGCATATGTTTAAGTTTGGGCGAGTTTCTTTAATAACATTTGTTTTCGAGACACACAATATGTAATGCCGTTCTCACATTTTGAAGATAACAAAAAAATTCAATAGTTGCATTTTTTATGTGGAATTGAAACCTAGGATATCGGTAAACATTTTTCTCTGATTATTTTAACAAATAGAATCTTCGAATTCGGCAATGAATTTTTGCAATAACAATTTCCTCCGTTTTTTCTCAAAGAAAATTCTCAAAGAAATCCAGTAATTTTGAAACTCTACCGATACTAAAAGTGACTATTCAGCCTTACTGGGAAACCTTCCCGGGTGGATTCCGAATTCGGCTTTTACATTTTGCGCCCCTCCCCCCCCCCCCGGCCGCTGGTTAATTACAATGTTTGTAGTACAAAATCACTGTGAGTAGTATATTTCTTCCCCGAGAAATAAATTTCTGGGTATTAAAAAATAATCGTTGTCTTCGAAATAAATACAAAATTTCATGAGAACTTCTTTTTTGTTCAGTGTCAGATAATATTTTTTATGCCGTTGCCGCAGGTAACCTGACGTCCTAATTTTATACGTGGGGACGACTTGTCTGATTATCCTCGGTAGGTGAGAAACATACTAGTCATTTACTGGTAAGAGAAAAGTAGAAACTTTTTTGTTTTCATTTGTTCAACGTCTCCTTCCGAATCTCTATGGGGACATCATTCAGGCGACTGATCAGGCCTTTTTATACTAGTTAGAATCTCACTAGTGGAACCGGTGGGAAGCGACCCCGGGTCTGCCACATGAGAACTATAGACTCAGTAAAAGTAGAAATTTGTAAAGGAAAAACGGAACAACTCGCTGAACCTAATACCCCTAACAAAAAATATAGTTCGGATGGTTCGGATACACGTGTGACGGGGTGTTTTGGTTCGTGTGATTGGCAGCCCTCGCCTTCGCCTCGAGCCGGCACCTTTACATTCGTTACCGCCCTGTCACACTTATATCGAAATACACTATTTTCGTACTGCTCTTCATTTTTCCTCGCTCGAGGATTGGTACGAGATCTCGCCCGAACTCGCAAACGTGAGAATCACTAGGAGATAATATTGTTCCCGGGCTGTCATTATGGGGTTTTTTGGCTCGCGTGGTTGGCCGTCTCGCCCACGGCTCGGCACACCAAACTCCACCCAGCCGGGATTCGAACCCGGGTCTCCCTGTTACGCGCCGGGCAATCTTCCAACTAAGCTACCGGGGACACGGAAACCTCTCTCTCTCTCTCTTTCAAAATTCCACTTCCCACACCGCCTACCCTCCTTTTAGGCATTAAATAAATTCAAATAGAATTAGATTTAGAGAGAAAAAAATCCCGATAACCCGGCCGGATACCGACGTCGGTGGCTCATGCGGCTAGGCGTGAGCCTAGTGTGCGAAA
>JAPYZM010008756.1:0-15309 GCA_030522845.1 Psyttalia concolor | reverse complement strand
ATATTGAATTTTTCTTCATCTTTCAATTTTCATTCATTCCATTTGGAAAAATGAATAGCAAAATAAAATTCAACGATGAATGTGTATATTTATTTCGTCATGATAAAGATTGGTCTATTAGTTGATAGTTGCCAGTGAAAAATTGAGGGTTCAGGACTTGATTGGTTTTTAGAATATAAAATACTTTTAACGGAAATGTTCAACCGTGCAATGAATCAATGAGAAATACATACAAGATACAGATTTTTTCGGCTGTAAAATCAGTACATCTCATCCGGGAAATCAGCTTTACTTTATTTGTATGTCCTATTTCCTCCTAGATATAGAAATTCTGGCGAGATCCGAATGAACTTCGTTGCAACACGTAAATACATAACGCTTTTCCATCCATAATCGATAAAATCCCGGTGTATGAGGGATGATATTCCCTCCTCGCCATGTACGTTATACAGAATTGCTTCTATCTGTTGAGGGCTGATGTGCCTCTCTGCCCGTCCATTGCATTATTCAATTCCGATCGTTGGCAATAAAGTTACCAAGAGGAATAAGAGAATCTACCATCGCATACGCTCTTTCATCCAAGCTCCCTGCATCCAACTGCGTCATCCATATTTCTGGGGGGAATAGGGAGAGGAAATTTTTCGAATGTATCTTGCGTTAGTCGGACTTCATCGTTACCTATTCCACCCGTGGGACTCCCCAGGTCACCTACCTCGCCACCTCGCCTTTAACTAGAAAACAGAAGAGATGAAATGACAAGAATGAATGAACAACAAAATTAGCTAATTTGTTAATTGAAAAATAGTTCATTACTTGTATATCAAATTGTTTAGACTTGTTTGGAAATTACATTTATTCATTGTATTGTTTGAGTCGTTACGAAAGTAATTAAAGTACTTCAAAATCAATGTTTAATTTAGTAGTAGAATTCGATATCATCTATAGAAAATGGAATTTTTTGTAATTTTTGAAAATTTTTGAAAATTCAATAAGTAGATAACATTTCCATTCTTCTTAGAAATTCTTCAAAAACTGCTTAAGTTTTAATTCTTTGTAATTATTGTTTGCAGTTAATATCATTCTTGTATTTACTGCGATTATAGGTTATTTTTTAAAAATTATGTTTTTGAATGTGACAGATTTTAGCTTTTAAAAGTCTTAATTATGAACTATTACATTACTTAACCACATTACTAGACTAATTAATTTTCATTTTAAAGTCAATTTGATATTTCAAGCATCTTTTCAACGGTCCCTGAAAATCATACTCTTCCAGTAATGTCATGAATGCTCCACTGTTTTTAAAGGTATACACCTGATTAAGTACGTATGACACAATTAGCTACAACTAATCTGCAATTAATCGAAAAATTGATCCCTTCAAAGGCTCGTCGCTTATTAACGAAAATATTTTTCATTAATAACGTAGCACGACGGAAAAGGCCTCTGGTTGATGAAAATAGGTGAGCTACAACAAAAGTAAGAAAAATTGGTTTTTAGATTTTCGAATGGACGTCACACCACAATTTTAGTGTAATGAGAACCGTTTTTCATCATCTCCCCCAGAAAATTTGAGAATTTATTGTTTCAGTCCACTCCATTTTTTCTATACCAATTTTATGTTTTGAAATGCCCCCCAAATTTTTTTGAGAGTCGTTAAAATTCAACAAATATTTTTTTATGCATGGTACTTTTTGTGTTTTTCAATCCGCATTTTAGTCCGAATAACTAGAATCCGCTCTTCCCTGTAACATTTCCCGTAATCTCAGATTCTGAATACTCGGACTCGTCCCGACGATTCGCCAGCGTTTATTCCTGTTTCGCACGCATCCATTGATATTCTCTCTCATTCAAAGTTTTATTTTTCACCTTCCCAACCGAGTTATGCCCCCGTAGTGCTACTCCCTCATCTCCAAGAATTTCTCCTCGATAAAAGATGGACACATAAAAATACATGCTGAAGTTTATATAACGTAGCTGGATTTACGGTGCGGACGAGCCGGCTGGGCGCAAATCCGCAGCGGCCGGTTTTATATGCTCTTTCCGCACTTCCGGTCCATTTCCAAGAGAAAATTTCCAGGCAGTGGAATAAAACGAGTGCCCTTCTATATTTATACGAAAGCGGTCATGGGTTCGCGAGTGAACGTAAATGCACGCTCTCCTCTCGTCAGACGGGGGGAGGTCTTCACGAGGATATAACCACAGTTGCCATTGGTTCTAGCATAGAGGGGAAAAAGGATTTACGCAGAATTGTATTACCTCGCGAGTGAGTGAGAAGAAGGGGTGGATGGAGAGAAGAGCAACACACAAGTCGTCTCGCAGCTGTGCTATGTCACATTTTACAACGCCCTCCTCTTACTCTCCTCTTTTTGTGCGTTACTGACGCTGCAGGTCTTCTGGAGACCCATTTTACCAAGAGTTGCATCTTGTCGAGACGCTCCAATTTTACGATCCCCTTCCCAATAGCCGAACCAGAGTGTTACCCCTCTCGACCTCATTTTCCAGCAGGCGAACACAGTTTGAGGATGAATGTTGATGAAAACCCTTCGGGCTGTTTCTCCTCAAATCATTGCAATTAATATCATCCCGCTGACACCCAACGTCATCCCCAACTACTCACTTTCATACCTCAAGGTACTCGTGAATGCAATTACAACCTTTCACGATCGAGCCTGGTTAATGGTTTGGTAAATTACTTGTACGTGATACGCTGGTATCAGTGTCACAAAATCACCATTGAAATTGCGGCGTTATAAACACTGGGGAACTGGTGATTAATATTAAAATATTCTAATTAATTGTTCATTTTTTTTCTTTTCGCTCTCGAGAGGCGATAAATGTGGGTAAAGTGTGGGGTGTGATATTCGAGAAAGATGAGGATAATTTATGGTTTCTCGGTTGATACTGATGGAAAAGTGGGAGACGAAGGCAGTCTGAGTGTAGTTGGTAATTTTTCATCCTCACTTGTCCCTTGGCATCAAGATTCGATTTCAGGTTTCTGGTGGATGTCGTCCGTGATGTGTTCTCCTGTTACATTTTGCCTTTGTAGCTTTACTCTTGGCTTCTCTCCTTTGTCGAGCGAGGTATTCCTACGTGCCGTCATTGAATTTTTATTAACATTCTTGTCTCGTATCTTTCCCGCCGCCTGTAATCGTTTGTAACGATCGAGGGAGTCGAGAACCGGTGATGGGCTACTGCAAAACAACTAATGAAATTTTTTCCCTGAGAGGAGGACAACTGATTTCATTTCTTGGGGTGGAGTGAGTGGGAGTCTAATACTATTTTATGCGCATAAAGGAGAAAATTATAGGCTATTAAAAGGAGATACATCATTGGTGTTCTTATGAAAATCATTGTTTTTAGTTCAATTCTTGAGTAAATTGGAAAAATTGAGGAAATGCAAATGAAGTCATCATTTTTTAAAGAGTGTCCTAAATGTTAATTTAAAGACATAAATAAATAATTTTGAGTGCATATTAGCTTGGCATATGGCTGATAATTAACTACAGCTAATTAATAAACAGGCCAATATTTTCAAACGCTCCAGAATCTCTGTTAACGTCACAAAGTTCGTTGAGCGCTTGACAAATCACAGACATGGCTCAAGCCGACCTAACTCAAGCGTCACATGACTTTGCCGATTGAGGGTAGCGTTCCTGCTCGCCTCACTCAGCCTGGTCTAGGCATCTATGTGACGTCGTGACGGAAAGTTGGCGTTGCAAGTTACCGCATTTCCAATTAATCATCGTAAAACATTGAGATAATTCGCGAAATTGTTTACTGTTCGGTTATCAGGTTATAATGAATATTTGATTAAGAGAACTCAAAGAAACTGAGACTCATGCGAGTACTCTCTTAGAAACTCAAATAACTTGGCAGTTTCTTTCTGATTCATACCTGAAACCTTTCGAGCTCTCGGGAATTGTACTTTTAGCTTGAATTACATAAACCTCTTCGTCTAAATGGATTTCGACGTAGCTTTCCTGGAAATTACTACTACTATTCATGCATTAGTTATAGGATTCGCGTAATGTTTTGGAAAAATCCTTCAATTCCCGCAGTTTTACTACTGTCGGTAAATCTCCGTTGAAATCCCATGATAACGTTAACATTTTTACTACTTTTTGCCTTGAATTGAATTCATTTATAAACATAAGTAAAACATTTTTTTGATATTGTGAAACATTCGTTAACAATTTTGCTGCTCGATACACGGTTAAATCGATATTTAATTTCCTGTTTTAATCCAATTTGGGATACTTGAATGTTACGATATGTGAGGATCTTTTCTCGATATCAGAAAAATTGAAATTCCGATCAATAAATTTATTGTCACTCAATAGAATTAATTTTTCATCCTCCATATCAGAGACATCAACTCCAGAATTCCCTGTAATGAAGTAATCACTTCCGCATTCATCAGCAAAATGAATAAACGATAATGTAGAAATAAATCGTTTTTCTGTGCCCTCACATGTCCATGGACAGAAAGTAATATGATTGCTTGAAATACTTGGATAAAAGTGTCAAACTATTTTCTATTCCCAGCCAAACAAATTTCCCCCCCAATTTCCCCAGTATTTCTTGACCCAGTGCAATACTGAAAGTACTTGTCAATCACAAAAACCACTAAATCAGATTTCTCATCGACCTATACAATTCGATATCTCAATGGGCATGGACAGTACAAAGTCCCCCCATAACCCCGAGTCCTATGGACTCTCTATCGAGTATTGCGTCGTACATTCGCCCCGAACTCGAGTAATTGGATCACACGATAGAATCGAGGCAGCGTACACAGAGTGGTCCAATCTTCCACTCAGACGATATTCACGCTCCTGGTTGGCACTGTAGAACACTCCAGCTTAACATTTATCAATGTACAATCATGCCCTCACTTTGTCCTTGGCATATCGACACCACACCCTCTTCAGCTCACCATCCAACACTCAAATTACATTTCCCCCAACGCAACTCGATTTTTCTCGTGATTCAGCGCAGCTGGAGATAAAATTTCAATTACATTCAAGTTCAAGTTCATTTCTCTATTTGAAATATATCATTGTGTATAAATAAAGATATATATATATATATATGTATAGTTTGCTTGTGTTATGTTCAAAAAATTTAATAAAATTTTATTTTAACACCAAGTTGAAATCTTATTCGTTGCTCACCGCTTCCTGTCGCTAAATAGGCACAAAGCGCCGCGTAAGGCAAATACTGCCAGCTCCCAAGTCGTATTTTGATTAAATACCGTAGGAAAAAATTTGATGTGGCGTATCGCTTTTTGCAGCGCCAACTTATGATAGAAATTCTGGAATTAGACACGGAATATTCGCGACTCTCCTGGTAACTTCTCCAACGGAATTTATAAGATCAATCGATCGGATCAACTCTCTTCTAGATTAATTGTCAGCTCCGTTAACCCTAACAAATATACACACTAACTGGAACTGTCACCATTCAATTTATTTAATTCATCAAATCCTAGAAATAGCTGTCGATGCCAAACGCTATTGATAAGTCATCTCTTTAGTTAAATAATCTGAAATCAGTGCCTGTCATGATCAATTTTAGTTTAAAGAGATTGTTTGTTTTATTTTGATGAGTTTGGGATGGATAGACCTTTCATCAATTTAGCAACTAAAATTATAACAATCCACTACTTTCAAAGAATTAGAAAAATCTCAACGATAAAATATAAAACTACGCTGTTTGAAATTTCAGTCACATCTTCATCTGAATTCTTGATTTTGTTAGTTGCACTTTAACTTAAACTGCAATCGTTCAAGAACTTTCTCATTTATCTTGAGAATTGCACCATTGGATTATTCATGGTAATCGATCACTGATATTGCAATCAAAGCCTCAATATCAAACTAATGAATTTAATCATCACTTTTTTCAATAATAATTTCCGAGCTATTATATCCTCTCTATCTCGAGCTCTGATTTTCAATGATTCTATTGAGAATTGTAACGTTCAGTATTTTTTAAATAGAATGACGAAACGAGTGTGGTGCATCATTGAAAATACTCCTTAATGCATTTGTTCATTTGAGTACCAGTCTACCATCTATTCAATAGATATGGTAGACACTTTCAATTAAAAGAGGTTTCAATTAATATCCGGACTGACTCTAGCAATATTTACGCGGTTCTTCAGGCTCTTGCTCCACTTGAGCCCCAACAATTCACCCATTGTATGCTCATTTCGGAAAATTATTACTTGCACTGCGGCATACTCATCGCGGTCCAATTCCATCGTTGGAAATTGTTGGGGACTCGGTAGTACGTGGCTTACACCAAATGCCAGCGGAAGGAATACGTGACTCCAAAGCGAACTAAAGACCTCTGGTGATACGAGACAAGACACACGCCACCTGCTTCACTCAGTTTCTGTCCCTACTCCAGCCTCGTAGTCTACAGTCTCCCAGGGCAACTCGTGACTCGAAATGTCGATGTTCATACCCAACCCCGAACTCGAGCTCTAGAAAATCCAGGGCCAACCTAATTTCCAATTATCGATTACTCCATATAAAGTGCAATTTCTCGGTAATTACTTTTTTGTAATGAATTTGAAGGGCTGGAAGAGGTGAACTTTCGACCTAAATGCTATTTTTTCGTTGTTTTTATCCATTCGGTATTACAGTATTATTCAGCCGTCGGGAATCATGCGAATGTAGTTGAATTGTACGGAGGTGTGCGACGCTCGTTGCACGCCTCATCGCGTACTAATGCCCCGTGTTTATTTTTCCCTCCCTGTCGTCTCTCTCTTTCTCATTCTGCGCCTCATCGACGCGCCCATATCTCAATGGGTGGGTTTTAATATCGTACATCCTCTCCTCTTATATCCATTTTTTTTTTCATTATGATTCCCATGCATATTTTTATCGATCCGAACGATTCCAGGAGGTGAGCGAGCGTGGGGAAGCACACAATCGTGGAATGTATATTACGATGTGCGTGTACTTACTATGAATTATTTATACGGGGTATCGCTCCGATGGGACATGTGAGAGTGACGATATTCGTTGCTGATGTATTTTATTGAATTAACATATTCATCTATCCATATCGTTCTTTGAAGTGTGTATCAATTCATGGAATTTGGGAAATAAATGTTGAAAAAAATTTTCAAATGAAATACATTTTTTTCGCATCAGCAATTTAAATTAGGCGAATTAAATAACAAAAAAGCCGTCACTGAGAGACAAACGTCCAATGTGCAAAACGAACACGATTTATCAACCGATTTCACCCTCATTCAAATTTTGAGGTTTCACTCCCTGTCACAGAGACGTACCCCATCACTTCCACAAAACGAGAAAAAATCAAAGTAACAAGCGCATGACTGCAGCGTATATCTCCCACAATTCGTGATACCACGCTATGAAGTATATCACTGGCCATTCTCCAACATTTCAGACGAGCAGAATTTAGAGAGAGCACAAGGGAACCGAGGGGAAAAAAGACCGAGACGAGGGGGGAAATATACCTACCATTATTTCGCTATTAAACTTTTTCAGGGCTTTACCCATTTCATACCGCAGGCACCTTCTGAGGCGAGCGAAAGAACTCCCACTCCCTCCTCCCCCCGGCGCTTCATCTTTCCCTCAGCCCCTCTGCCCAGTGTGTGTAATCGTTTTGGTAAATTAATTCCCGCCACGGTTTCTGTTCTTAACTTAATGACACCCCAGGCTAGAGGGGCGAGAGCAGAGAGATAAAAAGTTATTTGTCGTATGGTTCAGTCGTTTGTGAACGCTCCAAGCGCTTCTCCCCCAACCCTTCGCTGTCTCTCTTTCATTATGGCAATTCGGATCGCTGCCAAAAACAATATTACTATATCCATCTCGATGCTCCAGATCCGGCTTTCGTTCAAAAGAACCGAGAAAAAAAAAATACAAATTGAAAAAAAGTAGTTATTACGGTTAATCAAGTGAATGCGAATTCATCAGACTAAACCGCACTATTTTTTGTCATTCGGAGTCGAAAAAAAATAACATGTAACCATTCTCTGAAATGAATATATGCCCACAAGGGTGTGTGCCATATGGGTCCCCAGTTATTATGGTTTTGGAAGCGGGAAAATTCAATATTGACCCAAGGCATTGTTAGCTCTGTAACCGGCTCCCTCCTCTCTCATTCCTACTTTTCCCTCAATTCCTCCAACTTCCAGCAACAGAAGAAATACCAGTGGGGATATATCTCACTCTGCTCCTCATTCCCTCCCGCCCGTCTATCTCTCAACAATTCCCTCATTCTTATGGAATTTCATTCTGAAAAGTAGACTGTAGCCAATGTACCTTCGAAGAGGAGTCCCATTGTATTCTCCCACAGGCTTAATACTATTCATTGAGTTCATCCGATTATTAGAAAATTATATTTACTCCGGCTTCGGACCATATTAAATGTCTCCTTTCCCGGAGGAATAAAGAGAACTCGACTCTCAATAGCTCACTGCGTTCCATAAACTGCAAGATAGGTGAATATTTTGCGAGTGGGTTTTTTTTGGGTCATAAATATCGATGATGACGAAGATAAAAACATTGACACGGGTTTGACGCAAACTCACTCTCTTCTCCCCTCTTTAGTGGATGCCTTACTTGATGCCTCTTGCAGGAGCCACCGCACATCTACTCCCTCACCTCGCTCGTTTGAAAGATTTATAAGAGACTGCGGGAGTATATTTTCCCCTGATCTTGTCTCCCGCCCTTTTTCTCTTATGCCTCTGGACAAAGGCATACACCGTCCAGCCTTATGGACACGATAACCCCACTCCTCTGGTTTACCGACTTCTTTACCCGCTATTTTCGTTATATTTCATCTTGAACATGCAAAAAACTTCAGGAGATGTCTGGCGCATATTTTATCGGGGCAACCTAAGCCTACGATATGGCGTATAATGACCATATATTTATGCTCCAATGACAATGCGATATCATGTGCGATTTCATGTCACACGCAGACGATTTATTCATCACATAATGCGGAATTGAAAAAGAGTGAATAATTAGGCGGGGGCTACGGGGACGAAGGGGGAGAATGGAGATAAATAAATACAGGGACTGGACAAAAGAGTAGCCAGAATAACATGAAATAAAATACAATCACAGCATGGTACATTTGGTAATGCAATACAATAATCGTTTGTTCTGTTCGATGTTTTTTTTGCAGGCTACCACCTCCGCAACAGCAGGTGACCGTTGGTTCATTGGGCAGTGGCATGGGTACGGGCAACAGTGGCAATGCCGGCAATGGCGCTCAGGGTCAGCCATTGGTCATGCCGGGTTTTCCACTACGTGCTGCTGTTGTACCACATTATTCACCCTATTCACCATCGCGTTTTCACATTGATAAACGTTGCCAGCATCGATGCTCGTGGAAGTGCTTCTCGGTTGGGTTGATACTACTTGTTGTTGCACTCACTGCCATGCTCGCGTATTTTGCAAGTAAGTGAATGTGCAATTATTTGGTTTTGTTGATGACGATGGGTGGTTTTTTTGATTGGGGATAGGGCTCTTTGTTGAAAATAATCGAATTGTTGCGAGCGTTTTCTTTGATGTAAAAATGATTGCCGATAGAAGGGCGGCGGAGCTCAATATATACAAGAAATTTGAAATGAAGAAGTGGCTAGGAGCCGGATAGCTCAGTTTGGAGAGCACCCGATGCATAATCGGAAGGTCCCGGGTTCAAATCCAGGTCTGGACTATCCATTTTTTCCGAGTGTAATTATTTGTCATTTCGAAACCGCCATAGGTGATTATGTGTGAAATAATGGTCAATTCGTTAGCAGGCCCAATTTTCGACCTGCAGAAATCATTCACGGAGATCAGACATGAGGTTTGATTTTGAGGGAATGAACGCTTACAAGTGACCCTCAGTCAGCAAGATGGGTGTTTACAAGCAACGATATGAAGAATTAGAGTAAATTCGAAATATTCCATTCCGTGAGACTTCTTCCGGATAGATCTGTAATAAGATAAGATGTAGAAGAAATGTTTTGGTTTTAAAGTGAGGAGGAGGAGAGCAAAAATGACAGTCTTTAGTTGTCAATAACTCGACAATGAAACCGTGAATTTTCTTCATGTCTTGCTCATTTTCGAGATATAGACTATTAATGATGGTCGGTTTAATCCCCCTCTGTCTCATTAAAAGATATACAAATACATTACCAAAGAAGTCTGATTTTAATTGAATTTTCTCCGAAATCTGCAAGAATGTTTTCGGAGAACTACAGGCAAAAAAAATGAAAACTTTTGGTGTTAGAGATCAAGACGAAAGGGATGAATATCTGCGAATAACAACCAAAACATGATGAGAAAAGCGTGACATTCCGACAACGGTTGTTAGGGAAAATCAAATTATTGCAAGAGGAAAATTCCACGAGGGTCACAAAGGCTACAAGGAATAAAATTAAATTATTTCGAGAATTGCGATGATTACAAGCCTCACAAGGGCTATAGGAAGATAGGCTAAAAGAGGGAGGGCTAAATTATTGGCTTTGAAAAATGAGGAACTGAAAATTAAGAAAAAAAATGAATAACTGAGTAATAACATAAATTAATAATACTAAAATAAATGTCGAGCACTGAGGTGTAGAGAGAAAACATGAGCATATGAAGGTGAACAAATAAAGAGTTCGTAGGGCCGGAAAATATTTCGATTATTGTGTCTTTTCTGATTCTCAACTTTCGACCTTTTTGTCTTCATTCTCTTTTACTGGAGGATTTTCTATCCTTTGTTTTTAAATGTCAATACCGAGGATATGGAAAAGAAAAACGTTCATTCGTAAAAAACAATCACCAATGAATAAAAAAAAATAACCCAATCCAAAGACTCTTTCTTTATATAGACTTTATCGGGGTTCGAATAACGAAAGAGAGAGAGAAAAGATTTTTTCCGACAGAAAATTTGTCATTCAAGAGTAAATGGCTCAAGAGAAATGGATGACCATTTGAGTGTCTCCTGAACAACCGGAAATCTGTTGTACGTATTCCAAGAGTTGCAGTTGAGGATTTTTAGGATGGGAATCACGTACGTTCTCACGAGTCACTCGTAAGGGTGTGCAGTACAGCCGCTGTGTGTGGCCAATGGTGTATGCATAACTTGAGGCAATACACGATGTGGTACATTCTCGCCTTGTGAAAATTCGCCCCTGCCTACCCTCTCCCCTCATCCATCCCTCATCTCGTGCAGTTTATCGCAATGAGTCTATCGGCTGTTAACGGCTCCGGCCACGTTAATGATGCTCCATACCCCGAAGTGGGTATGTCGTGAGTGGAATATTTAAGCATTTTTTTCATGAGGATAAATTCTCTTTTTTCCACATTTACTGGGTTTAATCGTACGAATGCATAAATGACTCGGGGTAGAATTGAGGGGAATACAGGGAGGGGGTATTGATTTAGCTGCCCTAGTTTTTAATTGAGTGGATTCGATAAATTTAGCTCCCAGAAGTTCGCTTTATTAATTTTTGTAAATGAAATTGTGAAGTCAATTTTTTTCCTGGCTCATTTACTGGAAACAAATTGCTCCAGTTTTGTTTGTTTGTCTGAGATGAACAGGATGGTTCATATTTAGGAAAAAGACAGTAATGGTGGTAAATTCGTGCTAAAGTGGAATATTCTAAGAATGTTGCATGTTATGATTATTTAATATTTATAGTAAAGGAGTTTGATGATAGCTAAATGTTCAATTATAGAAATGTTTCGAATTGGAATAAATATATTGAAAGAAATGGTTTTTTAAATAGGCTTTCAGAGACTAACGAGTAAACAAAATTGGATTAATGATTGGATTTTATTTTTCAATTGCACAAGATTTATCGCACTATAAGTGTAATTCTAGTGGAGATGGAGAAATTCTCGTCTTTCTGCTCGGCTAAGGTTTCGGAGTTATACTGCATTCTCAATACAACCGGAAATTTGACGATTTTTTTTCTCCCTCAATTGATCAACTGCAATTGTTCACTATCATTATCCTGAAAATGAGCAGTTACTGCGGTACTGTCGTAACGAGTTTTATAAATGAAATTATGGAGTCAATTTTTTTGGCTTATTTAGTAGAAGCAAATTGTTCCCATTTTATTTATTCTGGAGTGAATGAAGTTGTGTAAATTTGGGAAAATCGAATAATGGTCGAGGGTTTGTACTGGAGTGGAATATTAAAGAAGCAGTTTGATAAAAGATAAATGTCTATTATGGTGGGTGGAGTGGCTCCGTGGATGGGACTGTGTCACACGTATATGGGAAGTGCTTACTCAGGGCAAAAAAGACTGAGGGCGAAGGATTCACTAGGGTGGGGGGTGCCAAGATCGGAGGAATAAATAGAGTCGACGCGGGACACGACCCCCATCACGACCGTGTGCCAGAACGATTGCCCAAGTGGGTTCGAGAATGAAACTCACCGATAATCGTTACGCTACTCCACCCACCGCCTCTCCCTCACCCTCCCGTTGTCTATCTCCCTCCATCGTTCAATGTGAATTTCTCATCGTCTCTTTTCAACAATTTTCGGCACGAAGGAAATCGACGAGACAGGAGGGCACAATGAGTATATTCGATCAGCCGTATTTCTGTGCCAAATTGATTGGCAGTAGTCGTAGACTGGAAGCGAAAACGAACAGTGTTCATCATTGTAACTGTCTTCATTAGTGGAATACAAATTAATGGAAAAAGGAGAAAATAGTCTGTCAAGTTTTACCCTTAGCTTTTGTTAAACTGGTTTGAGGTAATGTAACAAATTAGAAGATGGTCTCGATATTTTGATTTTCAAATATTATCATTGGGAAGAACTTTCAAAAAATTTGAGCGCCGTCAGAATTCTTGGATAGTGAATTTTTCCAGTTTAGTAAATATTACAATAGACTTGGATCATCATAATGGTTCCTATTAAAATTGATAATTCGTTCCATGCCATCTTGTTGTTTGATTACTTCTCCGATTGTCCAGCAATTGTTTCTTCGTGGACGCGGTTGACATAGACAATTTTCAGTGATAAGGAGTGATATTATTGCATTTACATTTTCGTTTCAGATAAAAATTACATCTCAAAAATAGTGGAATTTGGTTTTCGTAGCCTATTATACTAGAAGTGTTAAACTCAATTACAGTAGTATCTCGTTACATTGTTTAATTTGCTTAAATCGAGCCACAAGCATCGTTCATTTGAATTTTCAATGCTGTAAAATTAAATTCGATTCAAACTTAATCCGTTCATAAAATGTCACATTCAATACGAAGATCCAGAATAATCAAATTTCTTATATTAGGTTACCATTGATCTCCCAATGACATCTAAAATTCTTAAGCTCTTTGCCCAATTTAAATGAGTCTAACACGAAGAACCGAATAGTAGATGATACCGGGACGGGAAATTCCCGTTTTCATGCTATCAAGACAATTGCATTTCAAATTTACCTGGAGCTTCTCATTTCATATTCCCTATCGCACACCCCTAAAAATCCTGGACGATGGTCAAGGTCCCGTGTGCCTCCCATAGAGGGTGTATGGAGGGTGGGGGTAAAAACGTAGGATGGGAATAAATGGGATTCAAGTGTTTGGGATGTATGGCTCGAGGCGGCACATCCTCTCCAACCCACCGGGGCGCAGAAAAGAGGGTACATACAAGAGGCCCGACATATATGTCGCCGTATTCTTCTCGTGGAGGAGATTGCAAATCCAAAACGTCCCAGAGTATAGATCCCAGCAGCTGTTATTCCTGCATTCCGGTAAATCGACTCGGGAATCCAATCTGCCTGTTTGCCGTGTTGCATCCGTCGAGTCCCGTTTTCTATAGCCTCGTTTTCGCCAGTACTCGTGTGTGTGCAAGGCTTTTCAAATCCACTCCATTTTCACCCTCTTTTCCTTTTCTACTCCTACCTCTTCTCCACACCAACATACACACACCTTCATCTCCTCAACGTTTCTACATGAGACCCACTCGTGCATGTCACACTAGAGTGACTCAAATGCGGAAGTTTATAATATTTCCGGTGCCAATAGAAGTTCGATTGCCATTGAAACCCCGGAGTCGATAAAAAATCCGTCAATATAATTAAATTTATGAGCCGATCAACTTTTATTGGATTAACGCGAGTAGAGGGCAATTCTTATTGATAGATTTATTGTTGAATTGAGAAACCAATGGCAATGTTGAAAAAATCAGCTCAAATTTCTGGTTCACTCATCTAATTATCTCTGCACAAGTCTACACAATTACATACATTTTGCACTCTATACTGGTAAAACTATCACAGTTCATGGAAATACGACCACTAATTTCAAGTTTTCCGGGAATTTCAGAAAAATTTCAAGTTTTCACGTAGCAGACACACCAGAATTCCACATTTCATTAAAATTATTAATGGTATCTGAATAATTTGGTACCAATTTGGATAAATTTTGATATGAGATTTAATTTTCATGTTTTACCCTAAATCCTCTTTCGTGTCAACCAAAAATTTCAAGTAAATGCCCACCTGAATTTTCCAATGTGCTGGTAATTATCATGAAAATATGGAATTAAAATTTATACGTCTCATAAATTTTTCCACGAAGTCCAGACTTTTTTAGTAATGAAATTTGTAAAAAATTCATTTGAACTTGCACATGACAAAAATTAATGAAATGCGTACCGGAAATTCTTCTGTTTGATACTTGCTTGAATTTTATAGTTTATTTCAATTCGTTCCTTGAAAATTATGCTTCGTAATTTTTGGATTCGCATAATTCAAAATTACTGGAATATTACACCTGTTACTTCAAGTTATTCTACTTCGAAGAATTTCTCAACGTGGCAATTGCAGATAGCAAGCAATAAGTATTGGCATTCTTAACTGATTGTCAATTCCATTTAATTGTCCATTTACAATTACATTACTGCATTTTCAGATTTCTTCAAATATTCGCGTTACATTATTTTTTTAAAAGCAGTTTACTTGGTTCATTTTATAATGTTGTAAAATGATTCGGTTGATTTATATGACAATCTCATAATCGACTCTGAATATTCTAGCGTAAATCTTCAATTTCATAGGAAAATGAGAATTTTAAATGGTGAAAGCTATTAATATTCAAATCTGTTGACAACATTGTTGTATCATATAATGGAAGTACTTCTCACAGAGGACATCCCGAGAGAATTCATTATTTTCTAAATAATCCCGCATGAATATTCAGTATTTGGTGGAAAATATTAGTATATGAACTATCCCACAGCATAAAAATTGCATTTTAAAACCTTTTGTATAACACGGGGTCAATATAACAAAAAAATTAAAATTAAAATTTGTTTGATTACAGA
>JAPYZM010008738.1:0-10242 GCA_030522845.1 Psyttalia concolor | reverse complement strand
GGGTTTTCGAGTTTGGGAAGTATGTAATACCAATTCCCGTACGAGAAAGCCCTAGAAGCAGTACGGCAAAATATTGTTCGTAACACGTGAAAAAAATGGCTTTTAGCGAGTGGGAGGTTTATATCACTCGCCTTCGACTCGTGATATAAACCTCCCACTCGCTAAAAGCCATTTTTTTTCACTTGTTACGAAATATACTATTTCATCTCAATATGTCGAGAAAGTAACTTTTCTTTTTAACCGACACAGCTTGATGAACGAACTATTAACGATGTTCAGACATGATTGAAGAAATTTTAAAAATACAGCCAAAGTTAGAGAATTATTATAGTTTGTTAGTTTGTTATTAATCTATTACGAAACGATGCGCAAAATTATATGCAACCTGTGTAACAAGGAATTATAAATATAAATTGTAAAGTTATAATATCGTTAAGTTTTTGGCAGAAGATTTCATGATTGGAAACATTACATTTTCTTTTCGTTATAGATATTGTGGAATTAAATTTGAACTTGTATTCGAGTCTGTGTACCTCCCAATTTTTTAATTAATGAATCGATAATAATTATTGGAAGTAGAAAGGCGAGGAATGAACAGAAAAGATAGAAATTTTCAGGTAATCATAAAAGGATTCGATAAAATCTTTCCACTGAAAATTAAATCTCACATTTGTGAAGGCATTAAGTGCGAGGGCAATTGGATAATTAAAAGCTGAGGAATGTCATTTGAACGGAAATAACTCTATCACGACTACTTCTATTCTATTCTAATTCTTTGATTATATTTTCCTCCCCTTGTCGATTTTTCCAACCGATCTTTATAAGTCCGGAGTGAAGTGTCTTTGCACAAGAGACTTATTGTTAGAAAATGATTTATTGTACATAAAATCTGAAACATATAACGTCAAAAATAGATACAATTTTTTTATTAAATAAAATATAATATAATTCAAAGGCAATACACCGGAAAACCTAAATGGAAATTATGTTTTCGTTAAGTAATTTTAATCATTACTAATTATTAATTGTAGTCATTTTAATTGTTTTTGTCATTTTTTATCAAACGTCTTTTACGTTAATGTTCAACTCAATTTGGATTTCACCTTCAGGTGTAAAATACGTTTTAGAAAGCGTAAGTAAGGCTTTAAAAAGCGTAATTTGCGCTCGGATTTTCCGTGGGTGTTTTGTGTTCTTTACACAATATCCATTCGGAGAGAACAATACATTAAAAAGTGGAAAAAGCCTTTCTTAAAAATTAGTAAATTTCATCAATAAAAGACGAGAACGTTCTCTCCCCAATTTTTCAAAGGAGTCAACTGAAATGAATGAATGGTCAGAGATGAATTTTTTTAGTCCGGGATATCCCTTTTTCGGTGGCTTTCAATTCGGTTGTCCCTCCTTTTCAGGATATTTTTCTCTCCGGATATGATTATCTTGGCCGTGATATGCAATCTCGATTTCTAAAACACGTCCAGCCAAAATGATTGAATTGAATGATTGAGAACTAACTGATAATTCGACTAGATTGAATATGGAAGAAAAGAAATATATCGTTGCCTTATCACTAGAATCATAAACATTATTCCCACAGGATATCGCAGGAGAGCAACAAAAATGAAATAATAAAGTTCTCTGAGTTGGACGTTCATCTATTTCGGTAAAATTGTCTCTACGTGCTGAACAAACTCCCGAAAATAATGTGCAAAAAACTGAAGATGAAGCTTTATCAAACGAGCAACTTAGAAATTACACTGGGACTAAGCAACACACGAAAAATTATTATGGGAATTCCTCGGGGATTTTCTCGAGAATTTTCTTTAGAGATTTCCAACATATCTTACAGGATTTGTCAAATGGGATACATTGTAGAAGCAGAGAAGGATTATGGGGATTCTCCTCGAGTAAAAATTCACTCTCACCGAAGGCAAGGTTTATTAGCCCATTAATACTCCATCGTCTTTTGCAGTGCAAAATAAAAGTTCACTAGAAATATTTTATTACGGGGAATTCCCATGTACATTTTTCCTATTATATCTGGTGATCCAGTGAGGTCAAGAAGAATTTCTATTAGCCCTGATGACACTCGCATAAAGTGCCTTCTGACTGCGTCAAATCAAGTGCTAATAATATTTCGATAAGTAAAAATGATATAAAATGTTCATTTATTTGACCCCCATATGCCAATATTTTCGCAAAAATGTCAAGTACGAGATTAATCACTCTTAGTGATTTTTGATCTCGTAATTTACCGTCTCAATCTCGTATTTTCTTTGATTGAGATCACAAATGACGATTCTTAAATTGTAAATTACGACATTATTTCGATAATTACCGTATTAAAAATCAAAATAGAATGTCTCATGTGAAAAATTACAATAATTTTGGTAGTTTTAAATACAAAAAAAAAAAAAAATAGTCACGTAAGTCAGTTTTCCTCCCTTGGTGTACAATATTCAACTCCCATTTAATAGAAAATTGTAAAAATCCAAATCTACTTTTATTGTGTCATGTTGAGGTCCCGCAAAAGTGACATAAGTATCGAAGGGGAGTCATACCCCGATCAACGAGTACAAAAGCCCGAATTAAATGTTCTACAAGGAATCCTCCGGAGAACTCTGACTGCCGGTCCTGTCTAAAATTTTGAAAGTCTCCCAAGGAATTCTCTTCACAAAATTAATGAGCAATTGTCATAAGAAATTCTCCCTCTGATCACTAGTGACAGTCCTCCTCGATAGTCTCGTTGTTAGAGTGCTCCTCGTTGTGCTTCGCTCAGTTCCTGCTCTCCTCTTGAATCCCCATAGTTTCAAGAATCCCACTCTGAATCTACTACTCATGAGATTATAGAGAATTGGATTGACAGCGCTATTCAAATAAAACATAACTCGACTGAAGTAAAGAACATTGAAGTACGTGTCAAGATCAATGGCATCGATCACTTCAGTTGGCGCCAGGACAATGTAGAAAGTGAAAATTTTAAATGGCGCTAAACAAATAAAGAAACTAAAAACCACTGTCAGGAGCATCAACACCACTTGTCTCCTAGCTTTTGTGTGATAGGATTCGCCAGTTGACATTGAAGAGTCGTGAATCAGGTGTCTCACCACTACAGAGTACAGCATCAGTAGAATTATAAGAGGTATAAAAAAAAAGATTATTATCAGAAGAAGAATAAAGACTGTGATGGACGCTGTTGTTGCCTGCATTAGACAAACTGGAATGCTCGACACTTCGTTCACCTCCTCGCGGCTGACCGTTCCATTTGGACTCATTTTTGCATACTTGGGTACCCAGATCATTGGACTGCAATCAATCAGAATTGAAATTTTTATTTTTTATTTGTATCTGTACTTGGTACTCGCTGCTAGGCAGAATGACAATTTCCATTGGCTGCAGTTCAATAATTTGAGTGTGATTGTTTTTTTTTCAAGGGATTCTCTTCGCCTGAGAATGAGAAATGTTTACATAAAACATGCGCCAATATAGTCTACAAAATGGAATTATTCGCAAGTATTCAATACAGGGAGGTAAAGAGATTCTGTTGCTTTCGGCTTCTAATAGTCGACAGGATTATTCCATGCATACAAAAATAACGTATGACAAAAAAAAAGGAAGAGCTGAATGAGGAAGTATGAAAACTATTGAACTGCAACCAATTAAATATTTGAAAAACGTAAAATAATAGTCGCTAACGTAATAACATATTCGATACTAAAATCATATAATAAATATGAGGGGGAGGCAGGATTTTTGTCATTCGTAAGATCAAAGCAAGGGATGAGGTGTGATGCTGATGATTGATGAAAGCATGAGAAAAGCTGTCTGCATTGCTTGAATAAAAATTGCGAATGTTAACAGAGGGGCTAGGGGTTTATTTTCAATTTACGACTTCGTGTCTGGATTGCATATGGAGTGTATGCAAGAGCATTCTCACCGGAAGCTTTCACCTTATGGACGCGGAGTGAGTGATCTACTCGGAGGAAATAATATCGCCCCGGTATTTTTAACTTGACGAGATTTTGCGGAATCGTTTCACAATTTTTAATTACCTCTTGTGGGGGTTAGAGAATAATAATAATGGCGCAATACTATATTGTACTAACGAGTGCAAGAAATATTTCTTGCACTCGTTACGAATGATATTATTCATCACAATCTGCCGGAAAGTGGCCTTTGAGGTCCACGGAGTGTTTGAAAAAGTTCACTTTCATCACGGCGTGAGGATAATAATGATTTGTGGCTGAGGATTTGGTGTTTGTATTTTGAAAATAAAAATGTGCCCCATTAAAAAACTGTTGAACTGTTGAAAAACTATCCAACTGTTGAAAAGTTGCATTTCTTTAAAAATCAACTCATATTTTTGTGTAGCCTTCTGTGTGATATTTTGTGTTTAAAAAAATGGGTAGTTGTGATCGCTCGAAGTCCAACAAAAAAATTAAAATAAAATAAAATGAGGAGATGTGTTTACATCGAAATCGTTTGGTAGACTGATTGACTCATTTCGTGCGAATTTCAATTTTGAATATTATCTGTTATGGAAGGCAGGAGGACGATTAATATTTACTTCGAAGACAACTGCCTAGAATCTTTACGAATCGTCAACTAAATTGGGTAATAATAATCCGTTCTGGTTCGCGTAAGATTTTTTTTTATAAATTGTGCTCGAATTGTTCGTCGTTGTCAGATGAGTATAAATTTCTTTAATCAACAATTTCTTTCCTCTGAGACGTTATTCTGCTGAGAATTTCTGAGTCATCATTTTTTTCATATAAATAAAAATATATTCGTCAAAGAGTATTTGTGTTTCGCATTGTGGATTTTCGATGGGCAACGATCACATCAAAAAGTTCTTCAAATGTGCAATCGAAAATATTTTTGAAACGGGGGAAAACCAATCGTTTCATTTTGCCCTGCTTTCCTCTACAGATTGATCGTACGAGGCAATCTTTCGACGCCAATTAGGTTCAATCATCATCACTCATTGTCTTCCGGAGAACTAAGAAACGTTACTCCTCAACTCTTGAAGACATAATATTTTAATCACTCCCATTTAGAGGCCTCAAGTTCTACAAGAATATTTCAAAAATTATTCAACGATTATTACTAGTCAATAACACAGTCCAATAAAATAATACGGCCGGAGGATGAAACCCGTGTTAGTCGATAAACTTTTAGTCGGTTATTTATGAGAATCAGAACATATGTGGAAAAATACGCTCAAACTGAAATAAATAATCGAAATTGAAATTCATACAATAAAATGGAAATGAATTTTCTTTTCACTGAGTTAGGAAAACAACAGGAGATCCTGTATACTCGGAAGTGTTTATTTATCTGAACAAAATGTAATTATTACATTTTTCTTCGTGTGCAAGAGCAAAGTGTTTTCGTCAGCATAAATATTATTTTTTTAATTGTTGAATTTTTTAAAGAATCGAATAATAAATGGGAAAAACTTTTCGTGGATCGATGAAAGGACCGACTAATGATTAATTAATCATAATTAATTGTATTATGTGCAGTTAATATATTATTAATCAACATAATTAATATTTGATTAATTAATATTATTAATATATTATATTTATTGTAATAAACCATGACTTCACTTTTATCATCGCCCATCAAATGAGCTTGAATTTTGTTATTGGATAAAATGTTTTTACGGATTTTTGGTACATGTTTTTTTTAGAGTTCCCCCCCCCCCCCCCCGTCAGATTTCTCTATATTTTTTTCTTTACGTCAGAGTAGGATACACATTACACACACTAGCAAGCACGAAAAATTGTGATTTTTCAATCAAATGAAAGTTCATAATCTCTCAATTGACGATAATTAGGTATCAAATGTGTGCTGTATATGTAGGAACAGTAATTAGGAATTTTTTATAGGTAGACTTCGAACGCCATATTGTTTACATCGACCAAAATATCGAGGGAATTGAGGATGTTATTATCCATTGATAATTATATTCTTATCGTCACTTTATATTGACCACGCCTAATTATCAAGTAACCCTGGCCGATCTCACGCTTGGGATACGATCGACTGTCAATTGAAGAATCAAGCTACTTAGTTTATCGTTTAGCATTTGAGTGGACTTCAACTTGAATTTCAATCCTCAGAATCGGACATGAATTGACACGACCACATACGGAATCGATCGATTACAAGAGAATTTCGATTATGGAAGAGCCCTTGCGAGCAACTTATTTATCGTTTTAAAATAGTCTTCTTCTGTTTAATACGAAAAATCGACTAACCCTCCAATCCAGCCATCCAATTCTAGCGAGTGTAATCCACTCTAGCCTAAAGGGAAACAAAGTAGGGAAATCTAGGGAATCTAGTAACACAAATAAATAAAAAATCTCAAGAAGGCGGCTCTCAATCGCTTTGTGTAAAGTTGCAAACCTTGGGAGTAAACACTTATCCAGACCTATTATTTTCACGTTGATTTTTTTTTAGCCTGTCGTTTATAGTTAATGTTTCCCACTGCAGAATCCGAGGTGAAATCCGTCTGTTTCCGTATCATCTAATTAACTCGAACTGAAGACGTTAACAGAGAAAAGGTTTCTTCCGTGTTTTTCCATCCACTTTGGATGGCTTTTTTTTTTTTAACAAATAATGAAAAATAAAAGAAACGGAAACTGAGAGAACATCTGGCGAACTTAGGAGAGAATAGACGCGTGGGTTGCCATAAAAAATTGCAATGTACAACTTCGGGTTACGAGTTTTCTCGAGAGAGGTGAGTGGAGGGCGCATTGGGTTTCACAAAAAACACATCAAACTATTGCGATCCTTTGTTGTTAGAGAAATACCATGTGTTTTTTGGAGTGTTATCCGAAGAGGGAAAATGTAGGAAAATCCCGTTTCCACCGGATTGCGCCAACTCTACTGAGTGATGTTTTTTTTTTTTTTTTTTCAAGAAAAACAGCCACAGAATTTCCGTAAAAATGCACTGCCTCGAGTCAAGGGTGAAGCTATTGTTGAGAGGTCATGAAATTGATGAAATATTTAAAATTCATATTTACATAATTCCCACCGATACCCCAACAAACAAAATATCGGATGTTAGGTAATGACCCGACTTCCTCTGGACAGTCGGTGGGAAAAAAATCGTAGATTCCGGGAGAAATGTAAAAAAAATATTAATTCAACGAATTGTTTCATTTTAAAGATTGAAATTTCACAGAAAACCACTTCACTTAAAATATATTTTTCGTATTCTCTATCTATCCTTTCCCGGCAATGTGATCTATAAAGAACGAGGGAACAATTAAAAGGAATTCCAAAAACATATCTTAATTGAACGTCTTTTGGTCAAATTTCAATGTATAAATCCATAAAACTTTATTAAATCGAGATTTTATTCCAATTTTTCCCGGAATCTGCGATTTTTTGCCCACCAACCCTCCAAAGGAAGTCGAAGCATTACCTAACACTATATATAATGATGAAAATACTTCCATTCAAAATTGAAAGGAACGTACGAAGAAAAGAAGAAACGTAGAAATATCGCTAGCACCTGTCAATAGAAATCAGCATACAATTGAACGATGGCTTCAAGCATTTCCTAGCTCGTACGACGTATATAGTTGAGCACTAAAGTTCGTGAAGAAACTAAATACGAAGAAAGTTCTTGTTTTGTAGTACCGGCGACATTTCACCGGAAGTGTTCAGCTACGACATTTTAACGTGTCAGGTGACCTGATCAATTTGAACTATGGCATATCAACAGATTTTTATTAATTTTTTTTTTATTAATTCACTGGATTGCTTATTTTTGAAGGCTTTCGAAAAATCCTGACTGGTTGGCGTGGAACTTTTCTTGTAAAATTCTAATGCTCTCGTTGAATTGCTTTGAATGCCAGAAACGAGCGCGTGAATTCGTACGCGGAAAGAGTTTTTGCTTCCGAATGGAAGTTTTGTAATCAGTGAAATTTTAGTTTTTGATTTTCTATGTTATATCAAGCCAATGGGATGCAACGAGTCCGAAAATACAATTTTGAGATCCTGTCCGAAACCTATGGGCGTATATGCGTATGAAATTTTTTCTTCGATTTTCGTCGCTTGCTCGGCTATGAATCGATGGAATTGAATTTTTTTTTCAAATGTAGGTATTATTGGGCCCTATCCTATAACCGTTGATCGAAATTCAATTCATTGATTGATTTTTTTTCAATTTTTGAATTTGCTCAAAAATTATATTTGCCGTACTGCTTCTAGACCTTTCTTGCCCGGGAATTAGTATTACATACTTCCCGAACTCGAAAACTCTAAAAACACTACGGCAAAATTTTTTGCTCGCGTGGTTGGCCACCTCGCCTTCGGCTCGGTTTGCCAAACGCCACGGGAGCAAAAAACCCCATAACGCCCATCCGGCAATATACTATTTTCGCGATAGCTTAGTTCCGCGACGTTGAGACTATTTTTAGTCAGTTCTATAAATTCGGGTGCCGATGAATGTGAAATGTCCAGCTCTCATTGACTTTCCACGAACTCATGAATTTTCAGTGACAAAGTTCCTTGAAATTCCCGTGAATATTAAATGTGATGAGAATTTTCGCGAAGTAGGTGAAAATTCTAAAAGTGTGCGACAAATGTTATCCCAATAGTCCGTGACTTTTCAAACTCGTGGTATACAGTTTCCCCTTGAAGTTCTCTTCTCCCTGTGTTAAGAACTGCAGTTCCATTGTGTACATATTTTATGGTGTTGCCCGCACATCATCACCGTTTACCCTTTCAAAGTTTCCACCGCTGCAGTCCAGGTTTTTCTTCGAAAGTTTTGCAACTGCAAATTGTCGAAGCAGGTTTATTTCCTTTTGAGGTTAAGGTTTTTCTTAAATGTTTTTTGTCTTTTTTGTGTTCACATTTCCGAAGAAACGGGGGAACACTAGCGCGTTTGCGTGTAATAACCTTAACATCAACAAAAAAATTGCTTATCATTTAATCCCTAAAGTGGAATGATGATAGAGTTTTCTCGATGAAAGGAGCTCCCACTCTTATCTATTCCTGTAAATCCAAAGGGATGGACGGAAGCGATTTTTTTTCTCCCAGTCGGTTGAGAGAATTAGGTCAGTTTTGTTCGATTTCAATTCACGAGCCTTTTGGAGAATATTCTTCAGGCATATTCTACCAGGAAACAATGTTTTTCCTTCATGAGTGACGGAAAAAATAGGACAGCGAGATTTTTGTGTCATTAGACTTCGTCCCCCGATATATTATCCGGGGGTATTTCACCGGAAGATCGGGGGAAAAAAAATTGCTGACTTGGTGGAAACGCGAGTTGAGCTGTGGTTGGGGTTAGTATCAACATGTAGACTGGAGCTAGTCTCATCTATAATTATAATCAAAGAAATTGAATTACCTTTTCAGTGCAGCTGGCACTGCCAGGTCAATTACGACACACTTCCTGATGGGATTTCGTCATTGCATTTAGGTAATTACCAAAAGTGCAGTCATAATGGTTTTATTTTTTAATGAAACGGGGGGAAATTTATTTGACCATCTGACATTTCTAGGAGGATTTCCCGAATGAGATGAGAACAATTTCAATGTCGTTAGACTCTGGCACAGATGGCACGAGATTGTCATCATTCTTATTGGCCTCATCCGTCTCCTCATATTTGTTCAACGATTTGTTGTGGGTTTTGCGTCGTTTACGTTATTTCTTTTCTTCTCTGGTCGTTATGACGACCCACCCTGTTCATTCACCACCAGCGCTGGCCTTATTGTGGCATCAAGTCTCCTCTTGTCCTATTGTCTTACTTATATGTGTCCTCAATCGATTTGGTTTTAGTGACAATCACTGGTGAAGTGGAAAAATGTATGACAAGAAAACGCTATGAAAATATCCATTTCGTGGCTATTTCTCTTGGGGCTCTTTTTATTTTTTTTACAAGTTTATGGGAACAAGTGGTAAGAAAAATCATTGCTACCTCATGGAGTAGTAATTCCCTGAAGGGAAATATTGATAATCAGATATTATAGCAACTCCAACGAATTTTCCAGCGAAAATAAATGGATTCATCACTTGGTACTCAAACTAAGTAAAATTAACAATAAAATTCAGTTGGATTTGATATGGTGAATGGTTTGACGGGGAGGACATGCTCAGAATGGGGACACTTGTGGGCTTCATCCCGGCTAGAAATTTGGTCGGTTGACCAAACGTCAGTAACTCGTCAGTGTCAACTCATGAGGAACTGATGAAAACGTAACGCAGTTGCCTCATAAGGAAATGAT
>JAPYZM010008721.1:0-10531 GCA_030522845.1 Psyttalia concolor | reverse complement strand
GGACGATGAGTCCCGCCACTCAGCAAGTCCTCTAGGTCGGCGTGGTCGCCCTAGAGGCCGGTTTTACCGTTGGGTTTCCGGCAAAAACCCAGCTGGCGCTCAACTCACATTTGTGCTAGGGAATGGAGCCAGTAAGAATAATTTCCCCCTGGGGCAATACCCCGCGAGGAAATCTCTTACAGTTGAAACTTATAGTTGTTGAGAATTCGAAGGGGGAGGATAGGATCACTCAGATGCGATGACTCTGGATACGGGTCCGATGATCCGAAGCTGGATGCTATCACTTCCTTGTGAGTTCGAGATGGTAGGCCGAGGAAGCAGACAGGCTCCTGTCGAGAGTGCTGACTCGAGTTGTGGTGATGACCCAGGTGCTAGCTGAACCTTGGATAGGGTTAATGATGTTGATGATCTTGATGTGGTTGATGGTATTGGACCAGTTGGAATAATCAACCAATGCAATGAGCTGGTTGATTAGGAGACCCTTCGGAACTCGGGACTCGGTAGCGTCGCTTATACCACGGGGGGCGACTTTACTTGGTTGGAGCCGATGGTCTTGTCTCTGCACTACCTAAGCCTGGAGATGCTGGTGAGGTTGCCAATTGAGCAAGTTCTACGTATGAGGCTCAGCATTGACCCCGCTTGGTGCTTGCGCTGATAAAGTTCAAACTGGGAAACCGATCGACCCCGCGACCTTTGGCACCGGCCGACCTTCACGATTGCAGACTGGATCGTAGGCCGAGCTGTCTCCGGGTTTTCAAACGGACGGTTGGTTGACTCCGCAACCTTTAGACCGGCTGAAGTTGATGACTGGAGATTGGGTCTGGAGACCAATAACCACGGCTGGAGTTGACGCTTGAAGGCTGCTTTCGGGAACTGAGGTTTCAGATAGCTGGTTGGTCTACTCCGCGACCCTTAGGCCGTGCTGAAGTGGATGGCTCTTGAAGGCTGGCTACTAATTCGCAAATCGTAGACCACTGGATGACGATGCTGGGGACTTGCCTGAGTCTGGGAACTGAGACTCGATGGACGTTGGCACTTGTAGGGGCAACTTCGGGAACCACTGAAGATAACACTGTTGACTGGCTTCCAGAACTGAGGACGAGACGCCGAAATCATCCCCTTTTGTATCATTTGGCTCCCATAAGCTCCCATGCATTGGTTCCCCTTATCCTTAATTTGGAACAAGGTCGCCTTATACACGGTGTTTATAGGAAAAACCTCCGTTGCTAGGTGGTCTCTATGGCTGGTTTTAATGATTCCATACGTCGCTTTTCGGCAACTCAAAGGAGGATGAGTGCGTCATCCTTATCCACGGTATTTATAGGAAAAACCGTCGTTGCCAGGTGTTTTCTAAGATGAACTAGGGCACATTTTATGGCTTTTCTAGGAACTTGTTCTATTCGGTATGAACACGTGACGTCATAAACATGACAGTTCTACTGTCAAGCTAACGGTTCTCTACGACGGCCGTAAATTTCAGGGTAATATCCAAGATGGATTCTGTTGTTTCAAGTGGGAGAACTTAGATGGGGAAGGAACCCCTACTTGTTCATGGGCACCTGTCTCTCCGCCTTCCGCTTTTGGCTTCATCCAATCCCACCCATGTAGATTTTATTGACTTTTTCAACTACCACGGGCAGGTTACTACGTGTCCTTTGAGTAGCCGAATTTTGGTAAAGGTGGGGTGGTTTTTCCTTATTAGGTATATTGCCTCTATTTCCGTTTACTTCTTACTCCACCTATCTCCGAAACCCACGATTAGTCACGCCTACCAGCTGCGCATTGTTCTAAATCCGAAGATCAAGGTGTATCTTTTCCGTCTTCGATGGGGGGGGGGGGGGGGGGGGGGGGGTCCTCTCCATCTACGGTGGAGGTTTTGCTCCCTCACCTACGCGTGATACGAATATCTGGCGGACTCGTTGGAATTGAACAGTAATTATTTTTGCCTTATTTTAATCGAAATCTTGGTGAACTGCGATGTCCGCAACACTCTCTTAGTGCTCTACAGTATCTGTCGGTGCCGATAATGGACAACAAGGCCAATAAATACCTTCTGAATGTGAAGGAGAAATTTAGGGCATACGTTGCTGGTAACGGCAGATCGGGGTCCCTCAAATTCACGTGGGTGCCATCTCATATGGGCATCAGCGGGAATGAAGAGGCTGATCGTCTGGCTGGTGAAGCCACAACTCAGCCATATAACGCTGAAATTCTGCTTCCCTTCTCAGACTTGAGAGAAATATTCAAAAATGAATCATTCACAAGCACAGAAGAAGAATTTCTTGGAATGAGTGCAGAGTGTGGAACTGATTACTTTCAGCGGTACTACAGAAGGGGGAGAAGGCCTTGGTATCAGTATCACAGAAAACCATCTCATGGATCAACAGGGCCAGAGCAAATCATTATAACCTGGCTGGCTCTTTGAAGAGAGTCCACATTATGCCTTCTGCTGCATGTGAGTGTGGTGATCCGGAACAAGATCTTGACCATGTGCTCTGGCGCTGTCCCATGCATGATGAATGAACGAACTGGGATTCTCCCCTCCTTATGAAATCAGTTCTTTTTCGAAGAAATTAAATAAATAACCCCTTTTGGTAATTCATTCCTTCCTGACTTCCTGTGAACTACATATTTAAAAAACTAATGTAAATGACCATACTCAAGAACTTCACTAAGAACGGTTTATAGAAAGATGTAACAGAAATCTATGAAATTTATATATCATTGGTGAATTGTAAACCTGTATATACTTTTTTTTAACAGAATGAACCAAGCTGTTGGAAAGCTACAAATAAAAAAAACACACTATCAGTAATTTACAATTGAACTAGAAACGATTTAACTGCTATCATTATCTTGAAAATCAAACGTTGCAGAAAATCAAACGTTGTTTCATGTATCTGTTGATTTATGATCATTGTGGAAAATTATACATGTTCATTGAATTTTGTAATTTTGCAAATATATTTCGTTTTCGAAAAATTGAAACTGTAGACTGAGAGAAAAACATACTTTTGGCTGAAAAATTAATTCTTGGTTCAATAATTTTTTTTACTATCCCATAGTTCTTGACCCAATCTTTTTTTTTTGTTCCTTAAGTATCTTTCATTATTCAGAGAACAAAAATTATAAGGTTTTCCTTTCCCTAGACAACGTGCATACTTAAGGGACAAGAGAAAAAGATTGACCCAAAGATTATGTGAGAGTAAAAAATATTCTTGGACCAAGAATTAATTTTTCAGTCAAAAGTACGTTTCTCTGTCAGTGTAGCGGTACCTTTTTCATATATCTAAGCGCCATCTATATAACCGCATCGATAACCTGTAGTACTCCATTATTCATATAAGCGTTTAATTCTGTGATTCTTCACGATTCAAACAAAAAAAAATGATGGGAGTAAAAAAATTTTTTCATCAAGAGAATTCATAAAATTTTATAGTGTCCGTTTTGCACCCGTCTCCCCTATATATCCATACGTACCCCGTCTAAAAATGATATATTCCGACTTTTTAGACAATATTTGCTCTGACAAAAAGCTGAAAACTTAAATTGAAAAGATTACAGTGCTTCCCTTCAGAATCAAAAATATAAATTCAGCGAAAGTAAACTGGATTTTCCTTATGAATGACTGATGTAAAGTACGTATACAACTCTTTCCAATACAAAAATATTCATTTCTAATCAATAATACTCGAAATATCAAAAAAAAAATCTGCGGTTTTTAAATTTTGATCCATGGCAATCTCACTTGCCTCCAAAGTATTGCTTTTTTATAATGATCTTTACGGACCAGAGGAATTAAATTTTTGTTGTCCATTAATAATTTCAGAATAACAAAACAAAAATTACAGGAATTCTGGCTGGCATCTTGAGATTCACGTCTACTACGTCAAAGACACAGAGACGCACCCCAGGATAGAGGCATTGCCAGTGACGATTCATTCAGTCTGTAAGAGCACTCCGCGCTCGCTCTGAAGGTCCCGGGTTCGAACCCCGAGCTGAACTGTCTATATTTTCAGTAAAATTTTCATGTAAATTTTATATTGAAAATGATCTCCGCTCCCATTCTACTTCTTCGTTATCCCATCCAATGGTTTCCTATGACGTCACAAGGAGGAGCGCTACATAAACTCCCTCCTTTGATGTAGCTCATTTGGAAAAAGCCATATGACCGTTACTTTATTCCTTATTATCATTTTTGTTCCCGCATGGAAGCATTGAAATTGACAGTGAAATTTTACGCTTATAATCCCCTTGCCCACACACTGTGATGAAAAATATAGTTTGATACTTACAGCCAAAGTGCTTTTAGACTCGCGTAATCATTTCCCTCGCTTTCGACTCGTGTTGCAAATTTCCCACTACGCCTAAAATATGAACTACTCTGTACCCGCAGAAATGGAAAAGGTTATTTAATTGGATATTGATCCGTAATCTAACTTCCATTGAAATTTAAAAACAATAAATAAAGAAGGATGGCCCAGTCAGGAAAATTTGCACCCATGGTCCTACAATGAAAATCTATGTAAGTCGAATAGTAGAATAGCTACATTGACAAATTGAAAAAAGAATCTTGATAAAAGGATAAACTAGTAAGGCGAAGACCAGTGTTCACAAGGTAGATCAGAAAAAGGAACATGAGATTTGTATCAGACAGTGATATCCCTCCCTCTATTCGTTTCTCATTTCATCAAGATTCCTTCCTCAGTTCTTTAATGTAAACAATTCTACTTATTGATTTTTTTATTGTAGGACCGTGAATCCAAGCATGAACCAACCATGAATCCCTCAATTGGCTATCTTTATTTATTTCTATTTTTTTTTCAGTTCGTCTAGTCACTATAACCATCAACAGAATCTTTTCAATTTCTAAGAGCAAGCAGGAACAAAAATTTTCCAATTTGGTATTTTCCAAACACATTAGTGTCTATTTTTTAGGTAGATTTTAATGCTTCCTTTCGGAAGCACAGCATAGAAGTCCCTCAAAAGGTATATTTAGATGTAAGATTTATTTTCCAACCCCTCACTTTAATGATGACTTATCTAATTCGAGTTCGATTCGTTTTTTTCTTAGTAAGAGTGTGACGGAAGACACGTCTGTAAAAGGGATGAATACGTCGAAGTAGAAATATGCGAACTGCAGGGTAGCTGCTGTACAAAATATATACAAACTCCCGGGATCTACTGGATTGCACTTGCGCAATGACTTTCACATCACATGATGCAAATCAGAAACCGCAACCAATCACCGCTCCAATCACGCCCATCTATGGAACGGCGCTTTATAGAAATGGTTGAACTCCCCAAACCCTTTTTAGAAACTCAATGAAACTTGTTGAGCAGTGTGCTTGCAAACAGTAGCCATGTAAGAGCAATTCCATGTAGATCCGTCATAATGTCGTGGTTATTATCCCGTTATTTAATTTTCAATAGTGTTTTCATTGTTCATTTGATATGGAATAGTTCAGTCACTGGAAGAAGCGGATCGGAAATTGAAGATGAATACTCTGATGGTCCGAATAGGCAATTTCAGTGTTGCGCAAAACACGAGAAGAAAATCGGTGTTGGTCACGGTAAATGAATGAGTTGGGATAATCACAAGAAAAATTATATACATTATGGGGGGGGGGGGGGGGGGGGGGGAGGGGGGGGGGGGGGGGGGGGGGGGGGGGGGGGGGGGGGGGGGTGGGTTCGGTTGGGTGGGATGTGTACAATGCCGGATAGCGTAATAATTATCTATGGCACATTAATCAATTGAAGCTTCATGTGCATGATCACCTCAAGTGCTGATAAAGTTGCTCATCCGGTTTGGTACATGTATGCTCTTTACATTTTACAAACGTTTTATAAGTTTTTATTTCAGGTATCTCTGGGGAGATTATTACTGTTGATGCAGGATTATGCCGAAAAGTGTGTCCTAGACATAATACTGATGATCCGGGAGATCCTAGTAGACCGGCTGTTCAAGTAAATTTGTAAATTATACAGAACGAGATATTTCAAAATGCCTTGATGTATTGATCTTCCTCGAGAAGCAGTATTTCACAAATAAAATAACGAAAATACTGTGTCTCTCAGTCGCAAAATTCTATATTTAAATATACTTAGAATATAAAAATGTCTCAAGATATTTTTCTTTCAAGAAATTTTGACATCTCTTAAATCATTAACGGTTCTCATAAGGCTTCAAATATATTTGCGAAATGAATGATAAATATTTGAGCGATTTCTTCTCTTTTTACATTGAAACTATTTTACATTGAAACTATTGACATAGTAATTTTTTCAATGACTCGCAGAGATGTTCACCTAATTCCCAATGTCATCCACGAGCAGCACGAATGGAACGAATTTCCACCCTTCAAGGAGTAAAAATAATCGAAACTGTCGATACTTGTGATTGCTGGCAAGAATCAGGATGTACACGAGTGTCTTTTGAACAATTAGTTCACTCTGGAACTCCTTACCAAGTAGCAATGGATACAGGCCGATGTCTAGGGCTGTGTTCGAAGTCTCTGACATGTAAACCTCTTAAAAATAGTACGGTCAGCATCAAGGGCCCCAACGGTCAGTCCTATCACCGTCCTAGTTACTCCGTTCCTATCGTTACTTTTAATTATTTCTGTTAACCACTTTAGGCGATGAAATTTACCACATTATCGATAAATGCGGCTGTGCCAATAATTGTCACAGAATGGATAGAACCGAAAGTGTTCTTGACTATAGTCAGCTAGAGATTAAACAGGGAATCAACACAAGTGACGTGAAACCAGTAATCAGGGCAAGAACTTTTCACTTCATTATTTAATATTTAAACAATCGATAATTGATTTGTGACAATTGTTGAATGTTACTGTAGCACATAAATGTTGGTCAATGCGTGGGTTCCTGTCCGGGTAATGAAACTGAGACGTGTCTTCTTAGAGACAAAAAAGAGCCAACTAGATGTCTAGCAGCGCTTTATTCAAAACATCACAATTGTACACCAGCCAGATTCAAAGTCCATGAATACAGGTAACTACTGCCAAAAAATATGCAACCCATTCTTACTCATTTCAATATCACAAAAATGTGATCAGACCGAACTTAAATGAAATTCTTTGCAGGACGCGTAGAGGCTTCAAACGAGAAATAATTCAAATAGTCGAATGTGCCTGCCTGTTATAGGATATACAATCCACGCGAAAAATTACGATTCATCCATAGATAATGAAGAAATTGTTTTTTATGAAACAGATGACTTTATTCTGCCGTTTACATCATTCCCACCTGGTAGGTACATGAGATGACGGATTACATGAATCTCATGGTCGTGTCCTCGAAGATCTTTTGGAGCTGCGTCACTGTTTCTTTTTTTTCTTTCTACTTTATTATTCTGGGAATCTTGAGTGGAGGACCTCGCGCTTTTTTTTACTCAATCCTCTATGTGAAATTGGCAATATAATATTCTTAGGAGTCCTAGTGTTGAGTTTCGGGAGATCTTTTTCATCGAGGGAACTGACGTGCTGTTGGATGAATGTATGTTACGTTAGCCGTCTATTTTATTACTTCGCTTTAGTGGGAAACAATAAAATGGTTCGATACTGTATGGATAACTGACTCTCGGACAAATTTCCATAAAAACCATTTTACGCTAAATTTTTTTCGCTACAAAACGTGTTTTTTTACATTTTCTTTTTAAAAATACGAATTTTGAGATAAATGTGCGTTTGTTAATCATCTCCACCTCTGATATTTTCTCGTATATTTTGATTTCCAATAATTATTTACCATCTTATTTTCCCTCTCGTAGAATGCCTCAGCCAATGATGGATTAATCTCCTCCAATGGCTCATTACCATGTCTTATATATACTGGAATAAATCCGGGAATATTTTCCAACACCTGAATCGGCTTGCCACCTAAAATCAAGCCTTTATTTATTCGATGTTCACAGAACAAAGGAGAGGTTGGATCACAAAAAAAAGTTTAACCAACTTGCGGAAGCAATAATCCATGCAACTGTTAACACGAGGTAGCCATACACAAAAGATTGCGGCATTTTATGAATATATTTGAATCTCGAAACTGCCAGCGATCGACTAAAACCTCTGTCCGTTCACATCAGAGTTTTATAGTACACAGTAGAAATGAAACCTCTCGACCTTCTCCTACCTGAACTACACCGAAGTCCGTGAATTGAGTGTATTCTCCCATCGTGCATCTGAATGTTAATCAGATAGCAAGATTATATATCCATTGGAATTTATTTAAGTATGATGACGAATATGCAATGATTGTGATTAGTCATAAGTAATTGATTTGAAGAACCTGCCATTAGGTGACTACATTTCTTTGTTCATTGATCATTAGTTTGAGATTCAAAATCTCGCATGTTGTCAATTTTTATTATGAAAAACGATCGAAAAAAAATATTAAGAAATGAATATCATTTTTTTTTGTAGCTCTCTGATCTCACGATTCACTGCCGATCGGCAGTCTCCTAAAAAGGGACGACTGTACCTGGCCAAAGTTTTCCTCTCAGGATGAGGTTTTTCCTTGGTCCTTGGCGAATGCGGTACAGCGGGGTTGAGGGTGGGAAGGGTAAATACGTAAACACCCGAGAGGGTATATGTGAGCACAGGGAAAAAAAATCATTTTTGTCCAAATTTCGATATGACTGCTTTATTGAATATTGAATATTTGTAGAAACATTAAGTGGAAGCAATTAAAATGAAATTAATCGACGGGTTTGTATGCATAGAGAGCGAAGCTTATATGGTAGGAATCATTAAGATGAGGGTCTAGAGTATACGCAAGTCAAAATTAGAATCAGAAGGATTAAATACGAGTTGAAAACAAGTTGAGGCCGGTCTCCCAATCCCTTGTGTGACTGTTTCTTTTTATTCGGCCCTCAACGGGCCTCGTAAATAACTTTCCGATAGGTTTAAATGTGAATAATGAAATTCTGAGAGCATTATTCGAAATGGATTATACAAAAAACGTAAGCGGAGGTGGGTGGGGAATTTCATTTTCGTGGTAATGGGATCTTGACCAAGTCCATAGCCGTCGACTAGAATCATAACCACCATAAACGCAATAACCGGCTGGATCATATCATGTATTAGCACAGGAAACCCGGGTAAAAATATTTCCGTCTTTGGAAGCTCTTTCAATTAATTTTTGGAAGATTCTTTAAAAGATTATGTGAAATATCTTTTTGGGTCATCAAAAAGATCTTTGAAAAACTAAAATATGTTCGTGCCGGACCGAAATCTTCGTCTCTTGCAGTCTCTCTGAGCAATGACCTTTACAGGTACCTATAGGTACTGAACTATTTTGTAGATCAAAAAGTTACAAAAATTAATTCTCACTGAACGCTCCTTTTCTGAACTTAATAAATTCCATTTTACCCAATACCACCGTTTTCGGACCTAAATAAGCGATAAATACAAATTAGAAATTTTCTATCGGAATGGGATTTGAACCTACAACCGATGGAGTCGCAACCTAACGCGTTACCACGGAGCTATCGCACGCAATTGTTATTGACATTCATCGGGGTGGCCCATATAAATGGTAGCTATGCGTTTTTTCACCAATACAAAATAAAACATGTTTTGGAAAACATAAATTTATTTAAAAACATAATTTACAAATTAAGTAAATGACAATTAATAAGTGATTTACTATTTTTTTAAATCGTGAATTACGCGATTTTTTCGTATTTCACGTTGTTCCAATCACATAATTTACGGTGTTCCAATCTCATAAACTACGATATCTCAATTGTATATTTTTCACGATGAATATATCGTAAATGACAATTTCAAAAACTCAAATTATGGTTTTAAAAACGTAAGGGCATTTGTGTACTTGGAGGGCATTTTTTCCCTATTTTTTACCCTTCATTTACACATGGATTTTGGTTGTACTTCTTTAAGTTTTTGTGTTTGGGTGGTCGGGCGACTTATCTACTTTATTCTGATATATGATATTTAATTGGGTTGAGTTGTCTTGACCCATCCTGACTGGCATTTTTTTTTTTTCTAAATGACATTTTTTTCCAAATTCTTTGATTTTACAACGCGACACCACCCAAACACAAAAACTTAAAGAAATGGTTGTTTTTCCAGGGCCGCGACGTGGACGCGGTGGTGTTTCGGCCCCGTATTTTTTTACATGGTTTCCTCTCTATAATTTCAGAGCCTAATCCATGCGGAAAAATTTTGAGCCTATTTTGCATAGTCAAATTTAGGTCAAAACTAATTTATCGATTTTTTTATTTCTCACATTAGGTTTCCCCCAAATAATGCAGTTAAGGCCCGGGTCGATTATCCTTTCGAACGTTATCTACGTTCAAAAAAATTATCTTTCCCGTGAAAATTATCTAGTCCTTTTAGATGTAAGATTTTGTCGCAATGAGTGTGCCGATCAGTATGAATTTATAATGAAAAACAAGCAGGGAGCCGGAGCCATGTGGCAGGAGGCATTCGATTGTTAATCAGTTAATTAATTTTTTTTTCTTTTTATTCTATCAATTTTATTGATA